>JACXGI010003121.1:22072-65737 GCA_016801175.1 Esox masquinongy | reverse complement strand
CTAATTGAAGTTTATTTATTGATTTATCAGGGTAACCGGAAAGAAGAGCATTGCAGTAATCTAATCTAGAAGTAACAAAAGCATGGATTAGTTTTTCTGCATCAGTTTTTGATAGAAAGTTTCTGATTTTTGCAATGTTTCGAAGATGAAAATAAGCAACTCTTGAGATATATTTTATATGTTCATCAAAGGAGAGGTCAGGGTCAAGGGCAACGCCGAGTTTTCTTACAGTATTTTGGGATACGACCATGCAGCCGTCAAGGTTCACAGTGAGATCTGCCAACAAAGCTCTTTATTTCTTGGGTCCTAAAACGAGCATTTCTGTTTTTCTTGAGTTTAAAAGCAAGAAGTTCTCTGTCATCCACTTCCTAATATCTGAAACGCATGCTTCCAAATTAGCTAATTTTGGGGCTTCTCCATGCTTCATCGAAATATATAACTGTGTGTCATCAGCATAACAGTGAAAATTGACATTGTGATTCCGGATTACATCACCCAGAAGCAGCATATATAGTGAGAACAATAATGGGCCCAGAACCGAGCCGTGAGGAACACCAAAACATACCTTTGATTTGTCAGAGGATATGCCAACCACACATACGAACTGATATATTTCAGATAAATAAGATTTAAACCAGGCTAGAACATGTCCACGTATCCCAATATGGGTTTCCAGTCTCTCTAAGAGAAGGGAGTGATCAATAGTGTCAAAAGCAGCACTGAGATCAAGAAGCAACAGGACGGATGCGGAACTTTTGTCTGAGGCCATTAGAAGGTTATTTGTTACCTTCACGAGTGCAGTCTCAGTACTATGATGGGGTCTGAAACCGGACTAGCATTTCATAAATGTTATTTGTCTTCAGGAAGGCATTCAGTTGTTGGGAAACACATTTTTCTAAGGTTTTTGACAGGAACGGGAGGTTCGATATTGACCTATAATTGTTTAATATATCTGGATCCAGATTAGATTTTTTTAGAAGAGGCTTAATTTCCGCTATTTTTAGTGAGTTTGGTACACATCCGGAGGAAAGGGAGCAATTTATTATGTTCAACATTGGCTGACCTAGCACCGGAAATAGCTCCTTAAGTAATTTTGTTGGAATCAGGTCTAGCTGACAATTTGTGGGTTTAGAACTCATTACAAATTTAGGGAATGTGTTGAGTGATACGGGATAAAAAAATTCAAGTGTCCCCTTTGACATCTGGTCAGGGAGGTTCAGGACATTCTCAAGACAACTTAGATTTTGGGGACTATAACTATTTAAGGAGTCAGTTATTTGTTTTCTAATGGTGATTATCTTTTCATCAGAGAAGTTCATGTATTCATTACAGCTAAAGTGAAGACCCACTTCACTTGTTGAGTGTTGCTTTTTTATTAACTTTTCAACTGTATCAAAGAGAAATTTTGGATTGTTTTTTTTCACCTCAATCAGGTTGGAGAAATAAGCTGATCGAGCAGATGTGAGTGCTTTTCGGTATTGTAGTGTACTGTCTATCCAGGCTATTCTGAATACTTCCAACTTGGTGGAGCGCCACTTTCACTCCAATTTTCTGGAGGCTTGCTTGAGTGCTCTAGGATTGTCTGTGTACCAGGGAGCAAGTTTCTTGTTGCGTATTTCTTTTGTTTTTAGTGGTGCAACCGTATCTAAAGTATTTCGCAGTGTTGAGTTTAGATCCTCGATTAGATCGTTTGCGGATTTATTTACTCTGTCATTGATGAGCGAGCTTGTAAGAATATCAAGAAAGCTATTTGTAGTCGTATGTAGAATTTATAGTACGGCTTTTGAAACTCGTTGTTTGCGGATCAAGTGGATTTCTTGTTTTAACTGTAAGTGTAATAAGACAGTGATCCGATATTTCAGGATTTTGGGGGGAAATGATTAGATCTACAACATCCATTTCTCGTGACAGGACTAAATCTAAGGTATGATTGTGGCAGTGCTTTGGACCTGAGACATTTTAGATAAAAACCCATAGTCAATTATGGCTTCAAAGGCTTTTTGAAGAGGGTCATTGAACTTTTCCATATGAATATTGAAATCGCCAAAAATTTATCTTTTACTCATCATGTTTTCTAAACTTTTCCCATTGCAAACTAATGTTCCTCTTTTGGTTTGACAGGATACTTTTCAAAGGCTATTCTGATGCCACAGTAATTTCCCTTTTAATTTCAGGAACGTTTTTTGTTTCTTATGGGATAGATGACAACAATGTTAAAATTAAATGTAAAAGTGTAATTTACAGCTCTTACATTGCCAGATTTTACTATTCAACAAAATATTAAGGTCTTCCTTTAAATGACTTCCCCCTGAGTAAGAAGGGAGAGGCATGGGAGTTTATTTGTCTTGTTGACTTCCAGCAGTGTTGATTTGAAAATTGTTTAATTGAAACAAGCAACCAATACAGCAGAATGTAAAGTTTTTTTCTATATAGAAACGTCAGATCTGGATACAATGTTGGCTTTTGCTGCTGCATGGAATCCTTTATCCAAAGACATAGGATTATGTTGATGGCAATTTTAGATCTTTTAGCTGTTGACTGTCTTTTGTAGATCTCTGCTAGTAGATGTTTCTTATGTATCTTGTATCCATCATAGATGTCTCTTAGCTTTCAATCTTTTTGCCACTTATCCTTCCCTAACTCCTTTTGAAATCCTGTTGCATGTCATGTGTTGAAAATCTCATTCTTCCACAAGTGATTTGGTATTCAATCTTCACCTGTCACACAAACATATTAGTTAGCTTTGATTCTGAGAAAAACTTATATTTGACTTTATGAACCATGTTGAATAATGCTAAAAGCCTGGATAGGGACGCTATATCATATAGTATCACTCCTGAGAGATACATAACAGGTATGGAACAGCAAAGCAGATGCACAGTGAATGCACTCCGCATCAGCCTCTATTCAGATTCTATTGACTTTAAAGCCTGATTCTATTTACATGCTGTAGGAGGCAAAAGCCTGCTTCAATTTAGACTTTTAGAGGCTAAACCCTGGTCCTATTCAGATGCTATAAGAGGATAAAGCCTTGGTTTATTCAGCAATCTAAGAGGCTAAAACCTGGTTTTATAGAGATGCTATGAGATGCCAAAGCCTGTTTCTGTTTAGATGCTATAAGAGGCCCAAGTTTGGTTCTTTTCAGATGCTATAAAAGGCTAAAGCCTTGTTTTATTTATATGCTGTAAGAACCTCAATTCTGGTTCTAAGTAAATGCTACCAGAGGCTAAAGCCTGCCTCTATTCCAATGCCTGGTTCTATTCTGATGCTATAAGAGCCTGGTTTTATTAAGGATTCCAAGAAGCTAAAGCATAGTTCAAGACTCACCAGTCAGTCTCAGACTTATCATCACCATCTGTATCTGCCCACTCCTCTGAGTCTGACTCCTTCAATGATGATGTCTTTTGTCTGTCCATCCTTTTTGCCTGATGGACTAAATTGATGTTCTCTGTCAGCAATATTCTCTTTCACTTGTCGTTGTCTGTCCTCTCTTGTTCCTTCTTCATCTCTGCTGTTTTCTTCGTGTTTAGTTGATGCTTTCTGTTTTCCTCTTCCAGCATTCGTAGCTCTTTAACAGCTTTTGCATTGTTTTTTCCTCAGCTTTAGCTAACCTTTCCTCACCTTTAGTTAACCTTTCCTCGGCTTTTTTGCACTCCTTCTCTTCCTGCAAGTGCTTCTTCTCCTCACATTCTCTTTGTTTCTCTGCTTCAGCTAACATTTTCTTGGCCTTTTCTTTGTCCTTCTTTGCGTTTTTCATCCTCTCATTTTCTTTCTTTTTCTCTTGCTGAAGTCTACATTTCTCCTCTTTTGCTTGTCTGGTCTTCTCCAGAGCCTTTGTTATTTCCTTTTCTTTCCTTTTAGCTTCCTCCAATCTTACTTTCTCTTTCATTTCTTTATCCTTCTTCTCCTTCTTCAGAGTCTTTGCCATCTCCTTCTATTTCCTTTTCTCTGCCTCCAATCTTAATTTCTCTTGATTAAGTCTTACCTTCTTTTCCTTCTGTAAGTTCTCTATCCTCTCCTTTTCTTCCTTAAACCAGCGTTTCTCTTCCAGACGCTCTGCCTTAATCTCCTTCACAAGGACCTTAAATTGCTCCATTTCTTTCCTTTTCTCTTCTTCCAATTTCCGTTTCTCCTGTATTTCATTTTCTTTCCTCTCCTTCTCCAGGGTCAGAATCCTGTCCTCTTTCTTTTTTTCTTCTTCCAACCTGAGTTTGCGCTCCATTTTGTTCTCCTTCTTCAACTTGTCTAGAATCTTCATCCTCTCTATACCTCTCTTTATCTCTTCATCAAATATCTCTGACAATGTTAAATCCTTCTCTGCTTTATCTGTTTTTATTTCTTCAAGAGATTTCTGGATGTTTTTCATCTGGCCTTTCAGGTTGTTCTCCAGTTCCTTCTCTGCAAAATGCACCTCACTCTTATCTCCCTTCGGTTTTTGACCTGCATTCTGCATCTCGAGCCATTTCCTCTCAAACACTTTCTCCGCCAATTGAAGTATCTCAACTCTTTCCTTCTCCCTCTTATCTTCCATTGCCTTCATCATATCTACCATCTCCTCTTGTTCCAGGAATCTATGGACTGGTGAGTTCCTCTGCAACTTCTTCCATTTTCTTTTTCCACAGCCTTCAGTATCTCCACTCTATCATTCTCCCTCTCCTCTTCCTTGGTCTTCATCCAGTCCTTCTCCTGTCTGAAGGCTGTGTTTGAACACGGGTCCATGTTGAGTCCCTTAGAAACCGTACGTGGCAAAGGCAGAGGGCGTTTGGTTGGGGAGAGATCAGGAAAGCAATGTTTAATAGGCACGGGAGGATCAACCAGAGGTGGTAGGACATGAGACCGTTTCTGGAGTCTCTGGCCAGATGGAGGAACATCTGAGATGTCTCTCTGAGTCACATTCTGGATGTTTCCACGGGTGGCGAATTGAACACAGGAATACTGGATGCATTCCTCATGCCAGTCACTTGAAGAATGAGGACGTACTGGAAATGGGAATTCCCAACAGGGTGTCAAATATTCAGAAGAGTCTGTTCTCTCCAAACCGTTCTTGTTCATTGGGATGAGGAACAACAGTATAATATATAGTTAAACAGGTCTGCGTAGCATTTTTAGTGTTCCCAAGATTTTTATAGAGTACTATGATTTTTCCTACAGCTCCAGTGAACTTCCAAGACATCTAATAGCAGGATTATTGAATTATTTTGAAAACATTTTCATACTGTCAATCTTGGCTGATATGTTTAACCATGACTTCTCTAGAACTGTGTCTAAAATATAATCTCACCGCCTCAATAGACTCTTCCAGTCCTCTCTGGACCGCAACGATTGCCTTGACCTCTTGGTCCATCTTGACCTCCAGCGTTCTGGTGACTGCAGAGAGCTGCAGGTAGTTCTTCTCCTGCTTCTGTTTGCAGTTCTGCAGCAGCTCCTCTTGATTCTGCTGTTTCTTCTGTCTCTTTTTTAACAGAGCCATTAAGGTGTCCTGATCGCCCTTCAGCATTGTGATGGCATTTTCCATCAGGGTCACCTTCTGTCTTAGCAGAGACAGATTTTGAGTCTTTACGGGCTCCCTCTAAAAAGATGCGCAGAAAGAGATGGCCATGTTATCACATTACAGAGGAATGTAAATACACTTTATTAGCAAATGTTTTAACAAAATTCCTAAAACAATGATGAAGCTCAGATCTTCAAATATATTCCATGAGAAAGGATGCTCCTACTTACAGTGATGAGCGGGGCTGTCTTTGGACTAGGGAAACAGAAACAGCCCATGATGTCTGTCTATTTGGACAACCTGGTGAGGGAAAAAAAACATCAATGCAATATAGTCAAATCATTTGGGATCTTTCATTAATTTTGACTACAGGTATTAGACATTTTGCTTTGGGTTCCAATTAAATCATTAGACATCTCTTTAGATTGAACTTACTTTGTCTACCGATGGAATAATTCACTAATTTAATTTTGGTTCATGTTCATAAAAGTCCTTTCTTTCTGAGTAGCCTAATCTGTTTGCATTCCAACACAAATGTTCTAGAATCTGGGTTGGAATGCAGTTGACATCATTTGATTATGACACGTGACACAATGCTTGCCCAATGAAATTCTATTAACACACCCATTATGAATAAAATGAGAATGAGGGTAAAATCAAACTTCAGCCGCCTCAGTGTTGCATCAGTTGTTCTGCCTCTCAGAAATGCAAACAAGTTACTGTAAAATTATCTTTCTCTACTGTACTCTGAAACTGTGTGAGCAGGACAGTACCAGAAAATTACTTGAAGGTGGGACTTGAATTCATTTTAGCAAAACAAATGCATGTAAATATAAAATAACGTTCAAAAGTTTGGGGTCACCTCAAAATGTCCTTGTTTTTGAAAGAAAAGCTATTTTTGTCCTATAAGATAACAGCAATTTCATCAGTAATACAGTGTAGACATTGTTAATGTTGTACTGTACCTCCTGGAGAGTGTTCTTCACTTGGCTTGATGTTGTGAAGGGGTTTTTCTTTACCATGGAAAGGATCCTACGGTCATCCACCACTGTTGTCTTCTGAGAACGTCCAGGCCTTTTTGTGTTGCAGAGCTCACCAGTTCATTCTGTTCATTATTGTTTTCTCAATGTACCCAAGTGTTGATTTGGCCACTCCTAATGTTCCTGCTATCTCTCTGATTGATTTTTTTTGCAGCCTAAGGATGGCCTGTTTCACTTGCATTGAGAGCTCCTTTGACCACATGTTGTGGTGCACAGCAACAGCTTGCGAATGCGAATGCCACACCTGGAATCAACTCCAGACCTTTAACCTGATTAATTGATGAAGATCAAAAAATAAAGGAATAGCCCACACCGGTTTTTGTGTCAATTGTCCAATGACTTCATGGTCCCTTGAAAAAGAGGGGGCTACACATTAAAGGGCTGTAATTCCTAAACCCTTCCTCCAATTTGGATGGTATCTAATTTGGATACCCTCAAATTAAAGCTGAGAGACTGCACTTTAAGACCATAGTCATTACTTAACTGTAATTTGAATATATTTTGGTAAACAGACAAAATAACAAAACTTTTGTGAGTGTCCAATTATTTACGGACCTAACTGTGTGTGTATATATATATATATATATATATATTGTTTTTATTATTATTATTATTCATACACTGTGTGCACACTTATTAGGCAAGTGAGTATTCTGATTGTATTATTATTTCTATGCCCATTTTCCAACTCCAAACCATATAAACTTGAATGCTCATTGGATTGAATCATTTTCAGGTGATATGTATTTGTGTAATGAGGGAGGGTGTGGCAACAGTGAATAACACCTTATATCAAGGTGTGCATAATTATTAGGCAGCTTCATGACCTCAGGTAAAATGGGCCAAAAAAGAGATTTAACTGACAATGAAAAGTCATAAATTGTAAAATGCCTTTCAGATGGATGCAACACCCTTGAAATAGCTAAACTATTGAGGTGTGACCACCAGACACTCAAAGGTTTTGTTGCGAATAGTCAACTGGGGTGCAAAAAATGTATGGAGAAGAAAAGATGCAAATTAACTGCAAAAGTCTTGAGAAGAATTAAATGTGAAGCTACCAGGAACCCATATCCTCCAGTGCCATCATATTCCAGAACTGCAACCTAGCTGGAGTGTCCAGAAGTACAAGGTGTCAAGTGCTCAAAGACATGGCCAAGGTCAAGAAGGCTGAAAGAAGACCACCACTGAATAAGATTCACACATTGAAGCATATAGACTGGGCAAAGAAATACTAGAAGACAGATTTTTCAAAGATTTTATGGACAGATGAAATGAGAGTGACTCTTGATGGACCAGATGGATTGGCCTGTGGCCATCACTAATGGACACAGGGCACCACTTCGAGTCAGGAGCCAGCAGGGTGGAGGAGGGGTACTGGTATGGGCTGCTATGATTAAGGATGAGGTAGTTGGACCTTTTCGGGTTGAAGATGGACTGAAACTCAACTCCCATACCTACTGCCAGTTTCTGGAAGATACTTTCTTCAAGCAGTGGTACAGGAAGAAGTCCTCAGAATTCAAGAAGGCCATGTTCTTTATGCAGGATAATGCTCCATCACATCCAAGTACTCCACTGCTTGGCTAGCAAGCAAGGGCCTCAAAGATGCCCGAATAATGACCTGGCCCCCTTCCTACCTTCTCAAACGTGAGATTTACAGTCAGGGAAGACAATACACCTCTTTGAACAGCATTTGGGAGGCTGTGGTTGCTGCTTCAGTGAAAGTTGATCGTGAACAGATCAAGAAACTGACAGACTGCATAAATGGAAGGCTCATGGCAGTTATTGAAAAGAAGGGTGGCTATATCGGTCACTGAATATTTTTGAAAGGCCACAAATGTTATTTAATTTTCATTTTGTGATACTTATTTGTTGCACTTACTCTAAAAATTGAGAATAAACAAGTGAGTTGGAGAAATTATTTTTGTAATTGAGTTGCCTAATAATTCTGCACACTAATTGTTGCCTAATAATTTTGCACACTTATGTATTCCCCTGAGAAAGATCAAAACTCATTTTTCCTTTGTTAAACATTCAGGTTTGAGGTTCAATGATATTTTGGATTGACTGAGAGCATTGTGTTTGTTCAACAATAAAATAAATCTTGAGGAATACGATTTGCCTAATAATTGTGCACGTAGTGTACATGTATACATATATAAGCTGTAGATATAATATACATGTATTTGTTCCTTTGGTAAAGTATTCATACCCCTTCACTTTCCCCACATTGTGTTGTGTTATAAACTTTGTTAATCATTGATTCCAGCTTTTCAATCATAAAATAATTTATTTTGTTTGGTGGTGGATACTACGGTGACTCAGATGACTGCTGTACATCTAGGTTTCTTACCCCCCGCCAAAAAAAATCAACCATTCACTCACTCAGGAAATCCATTTTTGAAGGTGTGTCTGAGAGTGACATTACACCGTCGCAGTGGGCGGAGTTTGTGCAATCTCTGATGACCTCTGACGACCCACTGGAAGAGTTTGACCTTAAGAAGTACATCCCTTCCCAAGCTGTTCTGCATAGACTTCTTCCTTTGGTCCAACAGTCTAAGCGGGTCCTGTAAGAACGCTTTTATTTTCTTTGTTCTTTCTCTCGTTTCTTAGCTCGTCTGGATCACTTTGAAATCTATTCAGGTTAAAAAATATATATTATATATTATACTCCAGTAGCATTCATCTGATCTTGGAGAATTGGTGTTATTGAGATTATTTTGTTACAATGTTTTGTTTTTGTTCAAAATTATTTCCTCAGACTCAACCGCTGCAAGCTGAAAGAGCATTGCTGCAAATCTCTCGCCTCAGCTCTCAGTTCCAATATCTCCCACCTGATGGAGCTGGACTTGAGTGACAACAACCTGCAGGATTCTGGAGTGAAGCTGCTTGCTGCTGGATTAGAGAGTCCACAATGTAAACTCCAGACATTGAGGTCAGATATTTTCCACCTATCTATCCCATTTATGATTTCCTCAATATTTAGTCTGTTTTTAATTTCATTTTATTTCTTATTCAGGCTGATGTATTGTGACCTGAAAGATAAGTCTTGCAAAACATTGGCCACAGTTCTCTGCTCCAACTCTTCCCACCTGAAAAACCTGGACCTGAGCGATAATGATCTGCAGGATTCCGGAGTGAAGTTGTTATCTGCTGGACTGAAGAATTCAGTCTGTACACTGGAGACACTAAGGTCAGTGATTTATCTATGATATAGCATTTGCTGATACTATGTAACACAATTCTATTTGCTTTAATACAACCTTTCCTCAACCTGGATTAATTTACTAAGGTGCTGTATAAGTTTTGCCAAGATGACATCAGTGGCTCGACATTCCTCTTTTTGCAGCTTATCGTTGTGTAGAGTTACAGAGGAAGGCTGTGCTTCTCTGGCCTCCGCTCTGAAGTCCAACCCCTCTCATCTGAGAGATTTGGACCTGAGCTATAATCACCCTGGAGACGAAGGGAAGAAGCAACTTTCAGAATGTCAACTGGAAAACCTCAGGTAGGCGTTTGTTTTGATAAAGGCACGTCCTCCTATTAAAATGCATTTCCTTCACACATATTTAAATGTATAAACATATATGTGGAAATATGTGTATATAAAACTGTAATATGTCAATATCTTTTCATCTATATATTTAAATCTATGTACATATAAGACATATAGATATTTTAATATTTGTAATTTAAATAGGTGAGTACACGCATATACATTTTATAAAAATACTGTATATTCCAATATTACTGCAATATTACTGAGGCACTGCAGTGCTGCTTCATCATAACGACCCGTGTTCTTTTCCTGGATGCGACATACCAGCTGTGTCTAGGATTGTTGCATTTCCATATGTGTTTCAAATGTTTGCAACTTGTGTCCCAACTTTATTCCGGCAGTGTGCTCCATGATGGAAAATGCAGGCTGAAAACTGGGCCTCAAAAATGTGAGTTTGGGCAACAGTCCTGGTGTTTTGTAAAATATTACGTCTAGAGGTAAAAACAATGTGAGCTTCTTCTGTGTTTTATTTATGTTTTGTTTTTTTGCCTATTAGATTTCTATAACCTGACTCTTGACCCCAATACTGCCAACCAGAAGTTCTCATTGTCTTCGGGGGACAAGAAGGTGACGGGGGGTAGTGAGAAGCTGCCCTACCCTGACCACCCAGACAGGTTTGACCACTGGGGACAAGTGATGTGTAGAGAGAGTCTGACCATGCGCAGCTACTGGGAGGTAGAGTGGACTGGGGAGAAGGCTAGTGTGGGAGTGGCTTACAAAGGGATTGGTAGGACAGGACAGGGTCGTGACTGTGGGCTGGGGTACAACAAGAAGTCCTGGAGTCTGGTCTGCACTAACAAGACTTACACTGCCTGGCACAATAATAAGAACATTACCATAAGCGCCAAATCCCCCAACCAAAAAATTGGAGTGTTTCTTGACTGGCCAGCTGGCACTCTGTCTTTCTACGCAATCTCCTCTAGAAAACTGACCCTTGTGCACAAGTTTGAATCCACATTTACTGAGCCCCTCTACCCAGGCTTTGGGCTAGGGCTGGAGTCGTCTTTGTACCTAAGCCAGTTGGATTAGCCTCCAGTCTCCTGGGACAGAAGTAGTGTGTGTATTTTTTTACTATCATATTGAGGACAGAAGGTCCACATTTTCTTGTCCTTATTGTGAAGAAGGCAATTTTTTGTTTGGAGCAAAAGTTCAATTGGGGTTAGGGTTATAATGATGGTTAGGCATTACCAGTTAGCTTTAAGGTTAGGCATTAGGGCTAGGTTAAGTTTAGACGTAAATGTTGGGTTATTGAGGTAAAGATTACTGTATGGTTAGGGTTAGGGTTACAGTTAGGGAACATGGATTTCCAGGTTAGATCTCAGGCCTCCACAAGAATTGAAAAACAAATGTGTGTGTATATGTGTATGTGTAAAAGACGCTATCCTTATTCTTAATGAGATATGACTTCTGAGCTCAGAAGGAGAAAAATATTTTTCAGCTGTAGAAACTGATTTGTTTTTGGATGTTTTTACAGTTTTTTACAATTACTTTGGCATTAATTTCAGAACCGTGATGTTGTTTTTCAAAAATCTAGACACAAAACTCAAAATGGTCATATCTTGTAACACAATGTTCAAAACATTGCATTGTGCATTCATATCTTTAAAGAAACCTTGCACTTGATAAATGAGTTTTTTGAACCAGAATCATTGGTTCAAATAACTAATTTATCATAAAATACCATAGGAACATTAATTTAGTTTCACTGTGTAATTGTTAGTACAATCAATACATTTTGTACTATATGTTTCATTATCGTTTCATACACGTAAATACATCACTGTAAAAGGACTGGTAGAGAGAATAATACAGACACAGTGGAATCATTGAACAAAATCTGAAATGTATTGATGAAATACAATAAAATCACAACATGTGTTTCTTTGAATCAAAGCAAAAATCATTAACTACAAAAAAAGGAAACAACTACAGAAAAACATCAGCGGCAGTGTTCCTCGCCTGGCTTACTGTAAAAAGCAAAACAAAGGACTGATTACTTTATTTCTATTTAAGAATAAGATTCTTTGGGCATGGCAAATCCAGGTTTGACACTGGTCTGCTGTGATGCCATTGAATGCGTCATCCATGGCCTAGAGAAGGGTGACTTGTTCGTGAGGGTGCATATCATATACCTTCCACCTCCATGTGGAGAAACATTCCTCAATCGGGTTAAGGAAAGGAGTGTATGAGGGTAAGTACAGGGTGGTGAATTGTGGATGGACCTGGAACCATGCTTGCACCATTTGAGCATGGTGGAATCTAACATTATTCCAGACAATGACATAGGTCACACCATCAGCTCTACAGACCTGATTTATGTCATCAAGGAAAGTTACAAGGAGAGCAGCATTAAATAATCCAATACGAGGTCTGCGTCCCACCACACCATCTTCCGATATAGCTGCACACATGGTGATGCTGGCCCCACGTTGTCCAGGTACTTGGATGGTTGCCCGCTGGCCAGTGAAATTCCAACTTCTTCTCCTTGTCTTGGTCAGGTTGATGCCTGCCTTACCCAAAAAGATGAATTTGTGATGGTTTTCATCAGCATCTAAAAATACATTTTGAAACAAGAATTACTGATTCTTTTGGGGGAATTTTTCCCAACAGGCATCTTGAAACTGAACATACCTGAACATACTCAGTCCTCTGTTGCTTCACTCTGCATTTGTTTCAAAAGGCACACAGTATAGCTGTTTTAGAGATACCTGGTGCCTTTTCCGATGCGTGCAATAGTCGTCAAACCTATGCTTCCACAATGTTGGACATCAAATTGACCACAGCCCTCTCTTGTTGGTCAGTCAGAATATTGCCTCTGCCTCCCCTATTTGGCCTAGTCTCTATTCTGCAGGGAAAATTACAGTACGAACACATTTTGTCACATCACCTACTCTGTGGCACACACTGGCATGCAGTATAATAATAATAATAAAAGAATAATAATAATAATAGATTTCATTTGGGGGACGCCTTTCAAGACACTCAAGGACATCTAACATGAGGAATGGGCCTACAAACAATGAAGTTCAATGCATGAAGACAAAAGGCTAGTGCATTAAAACATTTAAAACAGACATCAGAGAACCAGATACCAAGGAGAGATAATATGGGGAGGAAGGGTGGGAAGCGGATATGAATCCTGTGTCAAAAGGTATAAAAGAAGATGGGAAGAGAATAAAATAATGATTGTCTAGGGACTGAAGAAGAGTTAAGAGCTAGAGGTTATATGCAACCCGAAAGAGGGGTTTTGAGAAGTTTTTTGAACGTGTTGATTGTGTCTGCATGGCGTATGTGTGGGGGGAGTGAGTTCCAGAGCCTGGGTGCCGAGCAGCTAAAGGCCCGGACACCCATTGAGGAGAGACGGAATTGGGGGGTGACCAGGAGACCGGCTGAGGAGAAGCGGAGGGAGTGGGAGGGGGCATAGGTTGGGAGAAGGTCCAAGAGGTAGGAGGGAGCCAGGTTGTGGAGGGCTTTGTATGTCAGGAGTGTTTTGAAGTTAATGCGGTGTTGGACAGGCAGCCAGTGTAGTTTAATGAGGATTGGTGTGATATGGTCTATCGAGTTGGTGCCTGTCAGAATTCTGGCTGCAGAGTTCTGGACCTGCTGTAGTCAGTTTATGAGTTTGTTGGGGATACCGGAGAGGAGTGAGTTGCAGTGGTCTAGGCGAGAAGTGACAAAGGCTTGGATGAGAGTTTCAGTGTCAGAGGGTGAAAGCGAGGGGCGTAGTCGGGAGATGTTATGGAGGTGAAAATATGTTGTCCAGGTGGTGGTTTGTATGTGTCATTTGAATGAGAGGGAATCGTCCAGGGTGACACCAAGGCTTTTGACCATTGTTGACCGTTGTTGCCCGGTACACCACTTATGGCAATGCTGGGGTTTTGCTGTTTGGTGAGGGTAGATTTGGAGCCGATGAGCATGACCTCGGTCTTGTTGCTTTTAAGTTTGAGGAGGTTCATGCTCATCTAGCTCCGGATTACTTGAAGGCAGTTGATAAGGGACATGGGGAGATGGGAGATGTTGGTTTGGTGTAGAGGTAGAGCTGGATGTCATGAGCATAGCAGTGAAAGGGAACATTGTGGTGTCTCATGATCATACCCAGGGGAAGGAGGTAAATGGTGAAGAGTACTGGACCTAGCTCCGACTCCTGGGGTACACCATGTGAGACAGACGTACACGCTGATCTGTGACTTTTTATTTGGACAGATTGTTGACAGCCAGAGAGGTAAGAGGAACGTGCAACACCCGTGACGCCAACACCAGCCAGACGTTCCATGAGGACTGGATGGGAGATTGTATCAAAGGCTGCACTCAGGTTCAGGAAGACGAGAATAGAGAGCAGGCCTGAGTCGGCTGCACTAAGGAGGTCATTGGTTATTTTGACTAGGGCTGTTTCAACGCTGTATTTGGACTGGAATGGTTCATTATTTGAGTTAAGATGGTTTTGCAGTTAGACCGCCACCACCCTCCAATGTTTTCGAGAGGAAGGAAAGATTGGAGATGAGATGGTAGTTGTCCATGATATCTGGGGAAGCATTCGTTTTTTTTAAGGATGGGGGTCACAGCAGAAATCTTCAAACAGGTAGGGACAACTCCTGTGGTTAGAGAGGAGTTAATTACGCCAGTGAGTAGGAAGGATATGGAGGGAAGGCCTGCTTTGACAAGGCTGGTGGGAAGGGGGTCAAGTTGACTGGTGGATGGTTTGGATTTGGAGATCAGTTCAGTGATAGAAATTTCAGTAGGCAGGGTGAAGTCAGAGAGGCAGGTGGAGTAGACTGGGCCTCTTGATGTATTCATCCAGGACAGGTTGTGAACAGGGATATTGAGAGGTGATAATTGTTGATGGATGTTGTGGATTTTGGTATTGAAGAAGTTTAAGACATTTTTACGCAGTTCGGAGGAGGGAGGTTGTCAGGAGGTTGAAGTAAATGTTTGACTGTGGAAAAGAGGGATTTTTAGTTTTTGCCTGAGTTAATTACGTCAGAGTAGTAGGATGTTTTAGCAGATGAGAGGGCTGTTTTATAGTTTAACAGGTGTTCTTTGTATTCTTGAAAGTGGGTTTCTAGTCCTGATTTTTTGTAGGCACGCTCAAGGTGCTGTCCAAGGGCTTTTGATTGATGGAGCTCAGGGGTGTACCAGGGGGCAGTGTGAGTGAAGGAAACTATACAGGTTTTGAGGGGAGCAAGGGTGTCCAGGCAGGAGGAAAGGCAATCATTTTAATGAGTGACAAGTTCTGAGGAGGACTTTGAGACAGGGCTGGGGTATGAGCTAATCAGACTCATGAGGTCACTGGGGTTTATGCTTTTTACATTTCTAAATGTGATGGTATGGTGGACTTGTTGCTTGGGAAGGGGGGCAGGGATTTCAAACAAGACTGTTTTGTGATCAGAAATGGGTAAGAGACAATCATTTGATTGTATACAGTCATTTGACAATTGAGAGTAGCCTAATATTTAGTGCATGCTGAAGACTAACTGGTTCCCATTGCGGAAAGTTTCTTATGATTGAGGCCATGGTTGATCTTCTGAGGTTTGGTTGAATCCTTGTAGCCGCATCAGTCATTGTCATGCCATGATTTATGACGTGGTCTACAACTATTTCTTGGATTTCATTGGAAATTGGATTTCTTTGCTGTTGCTGTTGCTGTCGCTGTCTTTGTCCATGGCCTTGTCCTCTACCACGTTCCCCCACACCTTTGAAACGAGGCCCATGGCCGCCTCTCTGGTCAGGCCTAAGCCCTCCTCTATGACGAGGCCCACAACCATCTCTCGGAAGGGGTGCTTTTCCCCTGCCATTCCTTTGACCACCACGTATTCCTCGTCTTCCTCCTCCCACTGCTTGACCTCTATTGTGACCTGGATCACCTGCCGGCTCCATGTTATCACTATGTTGTTGTAGGTGGATACCACTCATACCCCTTCACTATATATTCGTACCGCCATGTGAAATCAATCATCAGTAACGAGCTGGCAGTATTGGGAAAGCAATTACAAGGGCCTCCATACATACATTAATGTCAAATCTGAAAACATGGTCTTGGAAAAAAAGTGGTACATGGGACCATAGAAACAGTGTCTGATAAAGAATGATGATGAAATATTGCGTCCATAGATAATGTATTCCAGTTGGTTCATGTTCCATAGTAATTGGTGTCAATGGATCTTGTTATCCTGAAACTTTCACGATCTAAACATGGAATGCTGTTTGTCAGTTTCCATAAAACTATGCATTAAGAGTAATACAACGGTTTCTTAGCATTTTGAGCAGTTGTATCAATTGATAGTTGGACCATTGTAGTGAAATGAATAGACAGTCATCTCAGATGTAATGTGTGAATTGCATTTTAAAATGGAAACATTTTCATGTTGTTGTGTCATTTTGAACAGGTGATTTTAGTTCAATGAACAAATTATCTTAGATTTATGTGTATTGTATCCAAGAAATTATAAAACGTGTTTGTGAGGTTTGATCATCAGTTGTGAGTTTTGAAAAATGATATCACGGTTCTGAAATTAGTGCCAAAGTGATTGTAAAAAACTATTTTAATTTGGAACTGTTTGTAATATGTTGCTTATAACACATAACTATGTGTAACTATAATTCTCATGCAGTCATGTTTGAATAAAACAAATACATTTTGATATGAAATAATATGTGCAGAAGTGTCATTTCAGAAAAAGTTTAAGAAAAATAGATCAAGGAAAGCAGAGAAAGTCAAACAGTCAGCCAACAATCATACCAGAAATATTCTGGAGTAAAGATCTGGTGTAAAGGAGATATTGTCTGACAGTTTTGCTTGTGAAAGAGTGAACAATTAGTTTGAACAGATTGCACATTGAATGGTATTTAACCCAACCCAGTACAGAAGTGTGGACGTAGGGTTGGACCCGGAGAAAAAAGTTACACATTTATTAAATTCATGCAGTGAGTGCTTAAGGGGAAGTTCACTTATTTTTTACTTTGTCCTTATTTTAATTCTATATTCTTAATTAGTTAAATAGTTAATTCTCAAATATTTTGTTTTGTTGCCAAAAATTGTTGTCAATATTTGCATATTTTTCTTGTTATTAACAAGCCTCTTGCAAACATGGATTCATGGCAGTAGAAAAACAAAAGCTTTAGTTCAGAGAAGTTTGGAAAAAGATTCTGATGTAATATTATTGGGTTTGGAGTGTTTTGGAGCATGTAAGATAAATGCAGAAACATTTTCATGATGCGTATTGTGAGATAAACAGTTCGAGATGTACAGTTTGAGCAGAGTGTAAAGAAAAAAGGAAAGCCACAAAAATGGGTGAATGTCCCCTTTAAACGCAATACAGCTTGTCTTTTCAATTCCATTCCCACCCGATCCATGTTGACTCAGGGAACAGAGGATATTTTCATAAATTAGTAACTCCAGCCCACATTAGAGAATTCTTTTGGGTCATATACACTTCCCTCTTCTTCTACCTGTGTATAAATACAGTGTTTCCCCTGAGTACACTGAGCTGTTTGGTCTGATCTGAAGGAGACAGTGCAAAATGATGACACCAGGTGCTCTACTATTTCTCACGCTGATCCACTTCATCACTGGACAAGGCTCGGGTGATGATAACTCTACAAACCTTATCCCTTGGACCTCGATCTTCAAGTGCGGTTTGAAAAACTGCCCGTTCGGGCAAGACTGCCTCATCGTAAGTGGCACCCAGATGTGCGTCGACCCCTGCGAGCACTACACCATTCTAAATAACCCCAAGCGAGCCGTATCCTACACTCAGTACCCTGATGTGTCTGTCAACGACTGCAATGTCAAATGGGAAGGCTGGCATCGTCTGCTTTTGGGAGGCGTTAGTGCCAAGATGCCCGAAAATTGCGTGGAGGAATACATGTGCGGAACATTCTACCCGCTGTGGCTCAATGGCCGACATCCCCGTCCAGAAGAAGGTGTGGTACCATCCAAAATCTGCGGGGTCAGTGGAAGGAGCTGTTGTCATTACAACTCCAACGACATCCACGTCAAAGCCTGTCCTGGAAAGTTCTTCATCTACAAGTTTGTGGCTCCCAATATCTCTCCATCTGCATACTGCGCAATCGTGCCAACTGTCCCCTCAACGATTCTACCGACGATTCGAACCACAACAACCCGAGCACCAGACACGACGACATCCCCAAAATCTACAAGTGCAACTACAACACCAGAACCTGGAACAACAAAAAGCCTTGATGAAGACACTGTTATGACCCAATCTGAATCCAACACGACTCCCTTAGCTGACATGACAACAGTCCAAAAACCAGGCGCTACAACAAATAGCCCAGTCCCTTCCCCTGCCACGGCAAAAAAAACAACTTCTGCCCTTAACACAGATCCTTTCACAGAGCCAACACCCATCTCGTTTATAGAGTTAGTATGCGAACGCAGCCTCTTCCGGGTGAGTGTCGTCACGTCTCAACTGGTGGCCGTTGGTCTGGACGCTTCGTCTATTCACCTGGCTGACCCTACCTGCTCCGCACAGGGTGAGGTAAACGGAATGGTGTGGTGCCAAGTGGAGCGCAAGGAGGGCAACTGTGGAAACACACTAAGGGTGAGATCAACTTTTGTAGTGTTCACAAGCAGCTCATTCATTTTCAGGCAATAACTGTAGTTTAAAACACATATGTCTTGCAGTCTACTTGACATCTCTGTCCGTTTCAATGTGCTACCTTTCCAGACAAACGGGACCCATGCCATCTTCTCCAACAATCTATTTCTCTACCCGTTGGCCTTTCCGCCGCGCCCAGTTAGGATCCCCTTCTCCTGTGTCTACCCTATGGTTGCAGAGAGCAGCCTGGACGTGGCGGTCAGACCTCACCTGCCCACAGAGGGTGCTGGTCTTGTGGGCATGGGCTCCACGCCCACCGCGACCATGTCTCTGTACCGTGACTCCAACTACACCGACACTTACCCCGTTGGTCAGAGGGTCATTGTGCCTCTTGGTTCTCCGCTGTACGTTGGCCTGTCCGTGAAGGAGACCGAAACGGAACGTTTCGTGACCGTCCTGGATGACTGCTACGTAACTCACTCCCCCAGCCCCAATGACCTCATGCGATACTATCTCATTCAGGGCAAGTGTACCAGCGACCCGCGCCGGGTGGCGGTGGAGGAGAGCGGCTCGTCCCTCAAAGCACGCTTCTCAGCACTGCTGTTCCTGTACCGGGGGGACTACCAGGACGTCTTCCTGCACTGCCGTCTCAGCCTGTGTGACCGGAGGAGTGTCGGCTTCTGCACTCCGATGTGTTTGAGAAGGACGTCCCGCTCTGTTTCACAGGCCATCCCCTTAAAGCCCCTCACCATTGGACCAATCGCCTGGGACCAGTATGGAGTGAGTGACAATTACCATCACTGACGAGGAGTCGTCAAGGCATTCCATGTAGGTCGCTTGGTGAACGCCAATATTGTGGGTTTGATTCCCACAGGGGCCAGTAAGGCAAGTATAAAAATGCACACGACTGTGAGTTATAAGTGCATCTACTAAATCACGTGCTGGAAATGTCTGTTCAAGAGACTGCAACTCTACATGTATGGTAGAATAGGGAATCACATTTACAAATTTTAGACCATCTCACTTTACTGAAAATGCCAGCTATCTGAAAGTCCTATGCTGCCTTTGTCATTTTGTTCTTATTAACACACATGGGATACTTCTTGTAGTGGAACATTTCTCACAAGCTGTTTGTTGTGTCGATCTTGTGATGTCGATAATTGAAATAAAGACGTACCGAAGCGTGAAGGTTCTCAAAAATGTGCAACAAAATCGGTGAGACAGTAAAAAAAAATGTACATTGAGCTCTGATTTGGGTGTAGTGCAACTTAGGAAATAGATGTTTGGATAAAAACTAGTTGTAAATCAAAAATGGTCTGCAAATGTACGATGTACAGGGATGTTTCTACTTTGTTTCTTTCAGCACCGCATCCGATAGAGTGATGACTTCTATGCCTATTACATGCATGCAAAATCCACACAGTCTCTTTATTGCTACAGGTAGAACAAGTGCATGTTTGACCAATACAATAAATGGCAAATGTACTTTTTATTTAAATCCACATTTGTAACAAAACAGTAAACCAGTCAATACTGAAAAATAAAACAAAAACTTAGTGAAGTAGCGTGTTTCAGCTACTTCTAAACTTTCTTGACCCTAAACCCAGTAGGTGCGTTGCACATGACGCTTGTGTAAAGGCTGTTATGCTCAAGTATAATTTTGACATACTGTTCCAAGATCTACAATAGTGTACTATGCCACTTTTATTCTCACAGCGGGCATCCGTAAGTTGGCTCAGAAGAGTATATTGTAAATGTTAGAAAACAACAGGGTTGTATTTATTGGGCACTAAACAAAAGAAGCAGGGAGGGACATCCTGGATTTGTCCAATAAGAAAATTTTTCGACATCTATTACAAATCATTTTAAAACGTCCTACGTTGTTCCCTGAACATGACCCGAACATGGGTTTGTTCATTTGACATGCAAACAGAAGAGAATCTTTACATGCGTACACAGAACCAAGGAATAATTCATTTGACACACTCTAACAAAGCAAGATCATCAAAGCAGCTAGCTGATACCATTACTTTTCAGACTGCAAAGTAAAACAATTAAGTAAAATATAAAATCACATGAGGATAATTTAATGAAATACATTTTCAGAAACATACTAAAATACCTGTCATAAAACCAAAATAATAGCACCCATGTTGAGTATTGTAGCTCCATGATAAAAGGCTTGTGAAGACATCGCTAAAACCTTCCTTCAATGGAGTAACATTTTAAACGCTAGTCGTTTATTTTAATATTACTTAGTACCTGTTCTCCGCAAGGCACATCATTGATAAATGTAGAGTACTTGCTAATCCTAAAGTTAACAATGCATCACCTACAGTATCACTGTACTGTATGTTTTGCCACAGGTTTGTTTTGAGAAGTGTTCACCTGTTTGTAAAAGACTGATTTATGGCCAATACAGTGCAGACTTTGCCACAGACAAAAAGTCTGCATACTCTATGGCCTACTGTGCACCCATGTGGCAAAGTACAGTATTACATTAAAAGAACACGCTTAAATAGGTGACCATCTCCAAAGTCCCTGATTTCACATATTTAAAAGACTGCCCTGTAGGCAACCGAACACACACATATTCATGGTATGACAAAAGGATAAAAAACACTAATATTCCACAAATTCTCTAAAAATTTTAAATTTCAATATTTCTATCTATATTAAGTAGTTAAGTGTATATGCCTAAATGGCTAATACAAAGACAAGGCTAGAATTTCTTCAGAATGAGGTTCACCTTCTTGTTGAGGGCAGGGAGTGAAGGAGGTATGGGATTGAGGTCTATGCACGTCCAGAGAGGGCTTGTTCGGAGCCCTTTTCCCTTCTTTATACATCACCCACCCATGCCTGGGGCTCCTTAGAGCCACCAATGTCTGGAATCTGATCAGCGAAAGACTGCACCATCCATTGTCCATCTGGGAGTTTTCCCTCTGCGGCGGTAGCGATAGCTGTAGGTTGGGAAGCGTTCGCCTTTTCAGCAGCGTCTGAAATGAAAAGATGAGTTCCTTTAAAGCGCGGCGGGGAGCAGGCTACATACCTAGAACCCGTTGTGAGGTTCTCTAGACAGTCCACACCCGAGGCCTTGGCCTAAGAGGGCGGTCTTACCCCAAGTGGATTCATACTGTTTGTCTGGACCAAACACAGGTGAAGACCCAGAGGCACGCATTATTATTGGTTGTTTGACTGCAAGCTTTTGTTGGAATGCACATCCTGTTGTAACATAATATCTCGGAAACCTTTATGTAGCAGTACATCTATCAATCCACGTCATCAGTGCATGTTAGTGGAGAAGGGGCAACACCGGAAACTGTGTGACTGACAATTACCAAGTAAAGGGTGACCCTATATTGGTGGCCATCAAATTATTATTACAAACCAGCATTTCAAAACACTCGCCCTGTTCAGCCAAAGTATCTTTTAAATGTCTGGGTCCAGTTTCAGGGGGTTTATTTATGTTCCGAAAAATGCTTCGGTATTAAAAAGGGGAACAACTGTCATGGTAACCCCGTTTCAAAAACCTCTAAAATAAAATCACCTGCAATCAATAAGTGAGCTGACGCTGTTGTGAAACGTTATTTCACAATTATAAACAGCAACAACAGTCTATCAAATTCTAAATTTGATGAGTGTGTAGCAGGTCATTGAGGGAGAGGGAAGTGCTGCCCTGAAGGGCTAAAACCAGTCAGCTTCAAATGGAAGACTTTGTGACCGTTTAAAATGTTCTGACCGTTTAAAATCTTCTGAAATTATTCTAACGATATGTTGACGTCTTGTCTCTTCCAAACCTTTCACAGGTTGCCAGAGAAGTTCACTGTGACAAGCATCACCGTGGGGTGGAAACCCACCTGTTCCGGCCGATCAGAGAAGCTTGGAACGACACAAGATGGCCGCGTGTACATGAGCTGTAATTATTTCTAGGGTCCACACCTGGTGTCTCATTGGGCTGACTGGTGTTGTCAGTCGATGAGAAGTTACAGTGCCCGTTGCTCTGGCCCTCCTCCGGCCCAGGCCCCTCCTCGACATACGCTCCGCCGAAGGCTGCCTCGTAGCCCGGGTCGTACGCCTCCTCCTTGATTGCCATCCTCTTTGCGTCCTCTGAGGGTGGAAACAAAACATATTACTATGGGGAAAATAAACAACGTTCCCATTAATCAGGCCTGTTTGTCAGTGCTCTATCAGGTGACTAAGACAACAAGGGAACGACTGGAATGGCATTTTACTTCACAGTAAAATGTCACATTGCACCTAAAATGTCACATTGTCGGCAGCAGGTTCTCTTACCCTTGGCCAGTCCCAGGTCAAACGTGTACTCCAACTCCTGAATCTCGTCCGATCTGGCCACGCCCCTGAGCTGGTCCCTCAATTCCCTCAGCTTAATGTAGAAGTGCACTTTGTCCTGAGCACGGGGGAACTGAGCACAGCGGGCACTCGATGAGGGCATCAGATACAAAGCCTGAAGGGGACAGGTTATAACGGGTATTTTTTTTGGGCCAATTTATACGCTTCATTGGACAGTGGATAAACAGAACATTTACGAAACTAAATAGCAGTGGGCCAGATTCTCACCTATGCTGCAGCGGTACATGCACACCAGCAGCTTAGACCACTGGCCCATCATACGCCATGTCCCATTGAAATAACACAATCTTTGGTGTATGGTGGTCAGATGTTCCTTCACACACTCAAACATTGTTCAGAGGTTAAAAATTGTCCCAAGAGCTCAATTGGCAAATTACATATTTTCATAGACGTTCGTGTAATAACAAAATATGATAACGAATAATGCTTGCCTGTCAGCTAGTTCACTCGCCATTAGTACAACCAACATTTACCATTTCACTTATGAGGGCCAAAAGTTTTTCTTCTAACACCTAGCCTATGCTACAACATTTAAGGGCAATCAACCTTTACTTTTACATTTGTCGTTTCAATATGTGGTTCAGAAAACATGTCTGTGATTGGTACTGATGGAATCATTGGCTTAGCTTACATCATATTCTCATTCTGTAGAACAAGGCATTATTACCCAAATAATAGGCTGCCTTAAGTTAGCACCAAAATGAGATGACTATAAAATTGCTGCTGGTCCTCCTAATCCCTTCAAGTCCCCTTCATCTGTTTGATTAGTGTGTTTCTTTTTTTGCTTAATCAACAAGCTGAGCAGAAACCAGTATCCTACAAATGCATGCAGGGCCAAGCATTCCCTGACCACGTGGGGTGGCACTGGAGCGACACAGATATCAACACAGCCTTATGGCCCGCTCCGATATTACTCCACGGCTCCCCTCACATACTCTGCTGTTGAGAGGAAAATTTAGATTTTCGCAGGTTCACATATTTGTCGATTGACAGATCATCACAAAGTACAATTACAAACAATTTGCAGATAACCAGAGGACAATTTATTCACTTAACCCACTATTTACAGAGGAGTGGGAAATTAACGTTAAGCACCACAGTCAGAGCGATGAGTGCAATCTTGCTCGCATACGTTTTATATAACAGTTTTTTAAGATTATGACATTGGTGTCATTCATGTTCCTTTTATTGATGACATAGGACTCATTTCATTGTAGCGTTAACAGTTATTTTGTGTAACTATTGCGTATCCCCTGCATCTTAGCATTAGCATTCATGATAATGAGCAGAACTGAGAACTTCACTGGGCAAAGGAGAATTCATTCGTAACAGCAGGTTCAGAGTCTCAGTAGTCACCCTGTCTTTTTTGACAGCCGAATCAACCAACTGGGCTCTCAGCATTACGCAAAGGGAGTGTGGAATTATACGATCACAGACAATGACCTTAAATAACCGTATCATAATCGTATCCGGCAAAATAATCATATCCGTAACGATACTTCCTTTATCCAAGTACTCAGCCCACATACTTACCACGTCACAGTCCGGTATCTTGTGTGGCTGCAGACCGAAGTCAAGTTTCTTGGGCTTTTTCCCAAACATCTCTCTGCAGAACATTTCAAAGATACCTGAAAAAAATATTTAAATGCTTTATATGGACTGTTCAATTTCCATGAAAAGTTCTTGCCAATGAAATTCACCCGCTATCTGGAGGGGTTTCAACATCACTTACATTTTCCATTAAAAACTGCTATGAGGGGCTTGTACTTTTTCAGCTTCTCTACAAGAATCAAGGCACCCTCACGTAGCTCTTTGCTGCGAAGAAACAAGATGCAAATCACCACTGTATTCCATATCTATGTGAAAACAGACAGCTCTGTGGATAGTGTTCAAGACAAAATACTATCGTCGCACTTATTTTTCAGCACATTTTCAGGAAATGTTGTTCCTAGGCTTACGTTGACAGGTCTTTGCTTCCAGGCGTTGTCCTGGCCACCATGTTTGTAAAGCCAATCTTGTATTTCGCTGGCAGGCTGGTGTCACTCAAATGGTTGAGCTGCTCGTCTGTGAATCCAGACAAGAAGAGGCACTTCCCTGAAGAGCATAAGGATTAATTAATTTGGCACACCATTATTCTTTTGAAAACGGGTTGAAAACCTGAATGCTGTCTACATCCTAAGCATGCAACTGCATCCTGCTGTTTGGTACATGTATGAGGAACATTATATTTTTAAGTAAACAGTGTCAATCGAGATGCCTTCAATTTAAACCAATTTTGGTTGATCTATAAATGGTGTTGAGGTAATGAAAGAGTTGACAAAAAATGACAAGGAAGACTGTGGACGATGCTAAAGTAAGGGACGGCCTGACCGCTGTTCAGAAACCAACACCAGAGTGTAATATAACATTAACTTACAGAAATGGTTCCCTGGGCCAGGGAACCATCGTCCAACATAGGCTGCCACCAGACCTGGGTTGATTCCAATCTAGAAAACAAAGACAGTTAAATGTTCATAAGATGTCGGGGGCGTTCATTAAGGCACTCAACGAAAATTGTTTCACAGCAAAGAAAATACCCTTTTTGACAAATTAAGTTAGTTCCATTGTCTGGCACAAACAGACACTCACAATGACGTAGTCCAGGTTGTAGTCAAGGATGTCAGTCAGAGTTCTGTTCATAACCTCGTCCTCCGTCATGCCCTTGAAGCGGTCCCTTTTCTTCTTGACCTTCTTGAAAGTCTCGTCTATCTTCTCCTGTGTGCTGTCTGCCTCTTGACCTTCTTTCCCTTTCTTGGGCTTGGGTCCTGGTTTGGCCTTGGGCACTTTGGGCTCCTTGGGCGGTTTGGGCTCCTTAGGAGGCTTGGGCGGTTTGGGCTCCTTAGGAGGCTTGGGCATTTTTGGTGGCTTGGGTTCCTTCGGTTGTGCCGGTCTCCCTCGTTTTTTAGCTGGAGCTGCAAGAGGAGAGGTATCTTCACACTAGCTTTAACAGGTCAACACTGTTTTGTTGATGAGGCATTATTTATTATTATTAGATGTGTTTGCAGGCATTTTAGGCTTTCTTAGATACAGAGGGGAAAGAGATGAGAGATGTTTTGCTAAAAGAGCAGTGTGCACAGCAGGCAGCGGCTTACACCGCCCTAAGCCACAGGCATTTATGTATACCGTAATTCCCCGTTTATAACCCGCACTGTGTATAAACTGCACCATTAATTTTATAGCTTTGTGTGTATACAAACCCGAGTATTAACCCCACTCATATATAAACCGCATTTGCCCGGAGAATAATGACTTGTACATTAATATTAAACATCTGTCATAGGGCGCTACCAAAATTAATTTGTTGAAGAATAAAATATGTTTTTGAAACCCCTGTAACGCCAGTTGTTCCATGAGTTTCTGAGACCTCTACGTCGTCAAGCAATCATCTGTGAAAAAGTTTGCAGGTGGAAACAGTTTTAAAAATGTAAACTTGTGTATTAGCCACACCCATGAATTAACCGCTGTGGTTGAAAATGTTTTCAAAATTTGTGTATAAGCCGCGGTTTATAAATGAGAATTTAGGGCAGCATTGTGGGGAAATGCATCAATGAATACTTCTCCCACAAAAGAGCCACTACAAACTAGGGGTGTCGTGATATACCGGTATTGACGATAACCGTGATATTTAAAAAATGAAATATTGATTTAATGTTAATAATACATATATGATAATATCGTATTCACTAGGCAAAACTAAAGTTGTATTTTTCCAAAAAACCCTCTCGGTTTTTCAATACCTTATTCATGTCACTTATAGACAAACCACGCATGGGCTTAAACAAGAGACTTCACCTATGCACTGGCGTTGAAACCAACTCGTTAGCCCAACTAGAATCCCCGGGAGAGATCCGCAAAGACGCGCTGTTTTAGTAGCCCATTCACATGGAAAAAATGACATTGTATTTTTCCAAAAACTCCTCTCGGTTTTTCCATAGCTTATTCATGGACAAACGATGCATTTGCTTAAACTACAAGTCTGGACCTATATACTGCACCTATACACTGGACCTGCACACTAGTGTTTGAATTTTCATAGCCTATTCACTAGGCCAAAATGTTTTGTATTTTTCCAAAAACTCCTCTCGGTGTTAGGCCTTGTGGATATTTTGTTTAGCAGTTCATCTGGTTGCCTTTTCACTATCCATTAAGTGCAATTGTTCTTTTTGTATGCTTTTATTTTTTTATTTGTAGACTTATGGTTACAGACTCTCTCCACCTCCATACACTCCTATTTTGAGTGTAATTCATTTGCCAAAAAAGAGAAAAAAAAACATTCAACAAGTTGAAGATGAATTTGACTGATAGCATTTTTTTACTTCAAATTTTTATAGATACCGCGATAATATCGTTATCGTGAATTCTTTTGCCACAATAATTGTGTAGTGAAAATCTGATATCGTGACTGCCCTACCACAAACCCATCGGGTCAGAGATACAGAGGATAATGTCCCCATTGTCGCCGTGGGAAAAAAGAACCAGGGTACCTTTAGCTAAGTTGGCGGGCTCTTCCTGAGCGAGGGACTCAGGATTGACAGCCATTTGGGCATGTGCCATGACCCTCTCCTCTCTTGGCGCCTCAGCGTAGTGTGGGTGAGGGCTATATTGGTGGTTGATGCCCGGATACTGCCCTTGCAGAGCTTGAAGCTGTTGAGTGGACTGAATCCTGTACATGGACAAGAAGAAAGGCCACTCTGTGTTAATTCTATAGCTGAATACAAAAAGTAGTGAGATGTGAAATATACACCATGTCCTCTAGGACACACGCAGAATCCCAGACTACTCAAAAAAAAGATACGAAAAAATACAGCAGGCACATATTTGGGGTGGCAAACAGTAAACTTTTACATAAAGTAACAGACGTTTTGTATGCCACATAGATTTTGCAAGTCTCCTAGATTAGGCATAAAGTTTAAATTGAAGTCATGAAGCAGACATTCATAGCTGGTGTGACTAAGTAGTAATAGTAGTAATAGTAGTAGTAGTAGTAGTGAGTTCATACGATAGCATATATTTTTTGTACTGGTCCCACATTGTAATCAAACCAACAACCTTGGCGTTGCAAGCACCATGCTCTACCAGTGTATATTACGTGTGGATCTACGTTCAGAATACCTGGTCTGATAGTATCTATTGCACAGTCCATACTCTCAGACTTGCAAGAGAAAAAATTCCATTTTTTAACTCAGGTAAATGCATTATAGGTTGCATGTTTCAAATCAATTAATCTGATGCAATCAAGACAACACATGCTGAAATTTCAGTTTAATAGCATTGGCCATTCAGGGAAGCTTTGGTTCAAAATCTGTGTCTCTGGCACCTTTTGACGGGGATGACTCACCACTGTTGTAGATATTCCGAGGGGACAGGCAGTGATCCATACAGCTTTTCTTCCATCTTTATGGTGGATTTATTTGATAGATCAATATTAATGTTGAGGATACATTTTTATCTTGATTTGGATAAAGCACATTATTTTCTGTAAATTTTCTGGCTTTGTTGGGGAAGAAACAGTGTATCAGGAAAAACTAAAAAAAGGTTAACGTTTGTTCACTTTAGCTAGCTATTGTGCTAGACTAACGTTAGTAGTAGCTATTAATTATAAGCGTTATGGTAAACTAGTACCAAAGATAGTCCAGCTGGACAATCAGCACTGCTTTGTAAACAAAGCACCAACACCACATATAGCTAGCATCCCTCTACTTCGTCTACAGTTAACTAGTACTTTCATCCAAACCAACGTTACATAACCCACTGGATTTGGGGTATGAGAAAGCAATTAATAGCCAGCTAGCCATATTCGCAAGGTAGCTAGCTAACATTAGTTGTGTTAGCAACCAAGCTAGCGAACGTTAGCTCTCCCGCTAACGTGGATTAGTATGGATGAATGACATGCTAAATTGCTAGCTAACTTGCAATAAGCTTACTAGCTACATGAGTTGATTCAGTGTAATTAATCAAATGAATACATACCTCTTACAGATATGGTTTTTTCTTTCTTGAAACCGATTCTATTAAATCACTTTAGCGTTGGACTTCCTAGCATGTAACAAGCAACAAAGAAATGACAGCGGTGCTGAGTTCAACTTTGACATGAGAAAATACCAACAGAGTAATGAGGGGGAAATAAAGTAAAACATTCTTAACCCGAAAAAATATGTGAACGTTTTGCTCATGCATCTCTCATATTTATTTAATATCCCACTATAATTCTATATAAAACCAGCTCACTTGTATTTACTTATGTAATAGATTATATTAAAATATAAACCAAGCCTCACTCCCTCATTTTACCGTTGGTTTGTTCTACAGACTTTTAAAATCCCGAGGTAGTCCGCTATTGGCTTTTCAGAGAGCCAGTGGCCACGAAGTAGGTCGTAGTGAGCCTAAATTTTTGATTTTCTAAAAACAGTTCACTTTTTTTGTAAAGGTATCTAGCTTGGTATGTAGTATAATTGTATACCTTAATAGATTTCGATATCGGACCATCCTCGATTGGGTTAAATTTTATATTGTAGGGTTACAAAAATCAGAATAGTTAATTGAAAATGCAAGGGATGGATCTGTCTTAAACGCCAAGTGATGCAGAATACAAATATAAATTTAATTGTTTTTGGAGAGGGAAAGTTGATTAGGAAAACTGTCTGCACACTCGAAAATGACTGTATTGGTGTTGCGGAAGATGATGCTATTTTGTTTGAGCTGAGGGACGCAATAGAAAGATGGAGGCTAAACAAAATGGTTTATAACAGATATCAAAACTTTGAGTGCAGAGGGAAATGCACAGGTTACCAAAGGCAGGATCTCCATTCCTTTTTTTTCTGTCTCCATTTTCAAAAGCACATAAACATAGACTATATTCTTCAACTCCTTTAGTGTGTGACTTATTTTTAGCGTTAGCCAATATATACTATTAGTTCCAATTGCTTTCTCATTGTACGTTGTGAGAGCTATAGCCTTAAGATTTAAACAGTAGTTTTTTTTTTATGGAAATCCTTAAAGTTGATTAAGGTTGGGTTTGCTCCTTGTATCCAGCTTGCCCCTGTATCTCCTCTGTATTACCACTGACCAAGAGTGGTGGAACCCTGTCCCACTCCATGCAATCCACAGTGCCCTCAAAACATAACTTAATTCATTCTCCGTTTTAAAGGGGAGAACTTTGTCCACCATACCTGTACTTTGCAAAGCATACAGTTGTGCTCATAAGTTTGCAAACCCTAGCAGAAATTTTGAAATTTTGGCATTAATTTTGAAAATATGACTGATCATGCAAAAAAAACTATTTTATTTAAGGATAGTGATCATATGAAGCCATTCATTATCACATAGTTGTTTGGCTCCTTTTTAAATCATAATGATTACAGAAATCACCCAAATGGCCCTGATCAAAAGTTTACATACCCTTGAATGTTTGGCCTGGTTACAGACAAACGAGGTGACACACAGGTGAAAATTAAAGGTGAATTTCCCACACCTGTGGCTTTTTAAATTGCGATTAGTGTCTGTGTATAAATAGTCAATGAGTTTGTTAGCTCTCACGTAGATGCACTGAGCAGGCTAGATACTGAGCCATGGGGAGCAGAAAAGAACTGTCAAAAGACCTGCATAACAAGGTAATGGAACTTTGTAAAGATGTAAAAGGATATAAAAATATATCCAAAGCCTTGCAAATGCCAGTCAGTACTGTTCAATCACTTATTAAGAAGTGGAAAATTCGGGGATCTCTTGATACCAAGCCAAGGTCAGGTAGACCAAGAAAGATTTCAGCCAAAACTGCCAGAAGAATTGTTCAAGATACAAAGAAAAACCCATAGGTAACCTCAGGAGAAATACAGGATGCTCTGGAAAAAGATGGTGTGGTTGTTTTAAGGAGCACAACATGACAATACTTGAACAAAAATGCCAATGCCACAAAAAAGTCTGGTTACAATATGCCCGACAATACCCTGACATGCTTCACAGCTTCTGGCACATTAATTTGGAGTGACAAGACCAAAATAGAGCTTTATGGTCACAACCATAAGCGCTATGTTTGGAGAGGGGTCAACAAGGCCTATAGTGAACAGAAAACCATCCCCACTGTGAAGCATGGTGGTGGCTCACTGATGTTTTGGGGGTGTGTGAGCTCTAAAGGCATGGGGAATCTTGTGAAAATGATGGCAAGATGAATACAGCATGTTATCAGAAAATACTAGCAGACAATTTGCATTCTTCTGCACGAAAGCTGCACATGGGACGCTCTTGGACTTTCCAGCACGACAGTGACCCTAAGCACAAGGCCAAGTTGCCCCTTTAGTGGTTACAGCAGAAAAAGGTGAAGGTTCTGGAGTGGCCATCAATCTCCTGACCTTAATATCACCAAGCCACTCTGGGAAGATCTCAAATGTACTTTATTTATGGAAATCCATGCTAGCCACCAGGGTCTCACAGCTGCCCATGACAGGACAGTGGGTATGGAAGCTTGTCACCTTTGAAAACATAGGGCATACACGTACAGTGTTCTGAAATAACAACGCACTGAGACATTTGAAGATTGACTATTTGGGAGCCATTGAACCAAGATGGGAGTCAGAACTTGAATATCTTTCTACAGATATGACAAAAGTGCCCTAAACTGTTCTTGGAAGGCACTGCTGCTACACAGGTTGATGTTTAAGCGACACTGTCTATTCTTCTGAAACTGCCAACTAATTTTGAATCAAATCAAATATTGCAGTTATATCTTTAGTGGTTTGTTATCATGCAGTACGGCAGCAGTTAGCATAGTGGCTATGGCATCGAAATAGCAACTTAAAAGTTGCCATATAGATTCCTAAGCAGGCAAGGGGAAACCTTTTCATTTTGTCCCTGAGCATAGCAGTTACTTTAAATGTGTAAGTTACTATTAATGAGACTGCTAAATTCCTCAAATGTACATGTGTATTTTTTTATAATGTACAAGTGTATTTTAAAGCAGCCTCTTTTACATTGAAGGTTAGGGCTAAAGTTAGGGTTATGTTTCTTTGTGAAAAATGTTTGCACATTTAACATTTTTTTGATGATGCCAAAAATTGGGCGGAGTTGGTTAAACCTGCTGTGCTGCCCAGATGCCTTTCAGGGCACCTTTTTTTAATTATTAATTTTTTTAAATCAAGGAGCAATTTTATTTTTTTACATTGAAATCATGTACCAACCGGGTAGACAGATTCAGTGATCATGGCCTTCATCAAATAATGGAGCTGTGGGTATAGACCCAGGAAAGTCAAAAGGGCAGGAGCTCCTGCATCAGTGGGACAAGATGGAGAAGAATAAGGAAGCTATACAAGATGAGTTACATGAGACACACAAGATGGCATGTGAAAGATGTCAGTGCCTATATAAGGAAGTTTTGTCATCATATCCATTATGGGAACAGACATCAGGTATCCAAGAGAACATTTAAGTTGATAAAATAAACAATGTAAGCAATATGAGCAGGATAGTAACCAAAGCTTCTCTGCTAACCATTGTAATTGACATGGGGAGCTGGTTGGAGGTTAAGCTATTTTAAATAGTGGACATGGACTTCACTGTGCTGGAATGGTCAAGTTTCAATCGAAAAAATGTGCTTATACTAACCCATGTATCTTAAATTTCACTGTTACTATCCCCACCAAAGATCAGAAGGCTGTAACTAGAGACTTTGGTCATGAAATGGGTTTGACAGTTTCGAGACGGAAATAATTCAAAATATCTGCTGTCTCCCTCCCCGATCAAGACCACCTGGGCAATGTGAAATGTTCAATCGGAATCTTAATAATTTAATGTCTTTCTGCAGTTGAGACAACACTTGCAAGAATGGTTGGTTGCTTGTAAAACCTCCCAGCACAAGTTGTACTTCTTGATGTTTGGCCAGGCACCCAACCAGCCCATTGAAATGTTTGAAGGCATAAGGAACAGGCCAGTCTGAGACCCCTAGTCATCCACTGAAGTAGGCTTACAAAAGCATGCCTCCTCAACTGACTTCACAATGTTGCAATCTACTTTCAGTCTTGAGGTAGAAACACTATGACCCAAGATGATTTCCTTCTTGCAAACTCACTTTTAGACAAACATGAGACCTTCCTTAATTTTCCGTAGGACTTTGTGAAGATTCATTGTGTTATTTTCTGTTGTTAGTGTGGTACGCAACCATCTCACAGTTCTCAAATCTGAGATATTCGTCTCTGGAAATGATATGCCACACAGCAATCTGCTGAAGTGGTACCTCCCAAATTGTGTGATGAAAGTAGTGAATACTTGTGCATGTCCAAACTGTGGCAAACTGTTTTTTCTGCGGTCCTATTCATCTTGTTACAGTGAGATCAGAAACCGATAAATTCATCAATTTAGTACAAGGGATATGTAAAATCCATGTACACAGTCTTCCATAGAATTACTTTTAAACCTGTGCACCAGGGCCAAAACACAGTAGCTAGTGAAGGTTTACAGTCTTTCTAAGTTTTACTGCCTTAAAATATATCCTTAGATCATATTAGATTGTTAAATATCTAAATTGTGAATTAATTTTGTTTTACTGATTGCATATGCCTTGACACATCGAAATAAAGCTTGCTGTACATGTTTCAGAAATAAGAACTGGGTATTAGGTAGGAAATTAATTTAATTCCATTTCCCACCAGATACTAAAGCTTTCCATATATGCAATAACTACTGAACATCTCATTAAAACCTTGTTCAAGCACATTTTCCAACCATTACAGCTTTGAATCATTTTGAATAATTCTACCATTATTGCACAAAAAGAAATGTTCACGCGCTGTAAATTTGGAATCATTTATGTACAGTATTATTCAAACCGTGTTGCTGATTTTCATCTTAGGAAACTCACCTTTTAGAAAGCAATTCTGGTGTTTCTTAAGAATATTATGTTTGTGTTATTGTCCAGCTAATGTTTTCAGAAGACGATAGCAGGATTTACTCCGTTTTTACCTGGCATTGTGCCTCTTATATACAGTATCTTTGGATTCTGACAAAGTCAACAGTCCCTGCTGGTAACAAGCATACCAATAACACAATGCTGCCACCACAATGCTTTCATTTACAGAATTTTTTTTTTTTTAAAAAGCATTACACTCCACATTACTGGCCTGTAGGACAAATTGAAAGCAAGGAAGCATGTAATTTAAAGAATGTCTACTCCATTTCATCCATTCTTTAACAACACAGTTAAGCAATATTGCGAGACAACACAGCATATTACTTCACTTTCTGACGTGGTGCATTCAGCACAAGGGGGCGATCACCTCAGTAATAGTAAGAAGTTCCCTTAAAAACTTCCATAAAGACAGGGATTTATACTTTATTTCTCTTGGGATGGTCGGGGGGCGGGGGGGTCCAGATACCTGGACATTTATTTAACGTGTTGATTATTCCCAAGTGAAGGTTGGCATAGCCTCTTGGCTTGTCAGGCCTTGTGATTGAGTATACCTATGTTTTGGGTTTCAGTTCATCACTTTTGTCTGAAGAGATTTCCACAATCTAACTCCCTAGAAACTTAGCAAACTGGCCCAATGAGGTACAAAATGTAACAAATGGTCCAAAACAGTGAAGTATAAAATGTAGCAGATGGACAAAAATGGGTAGGCACTATTTGAATTTGTCCAACAACAAACACTTCGTTTCCATCGCAATATCTTTTGGTACGGTGTCATGTCTTGGTAGCCATGACATTTTGGGACTGTCAGGCACCGATTCTTTTCATTAAATGTTATACTACTTGATCACTTCAGTTATGAACAATGTACAGCAATACATTCTGTGATCACACAAAATAACTGTAAATGTCAGTTTTACAACTGATTTAATATCTCTGTAATAACAAACTTGAAAATTCCAGAGCACAATTACACTTCCACATGTACAAGTGAGGGATATGACAAAATCCCATTCTTTAAAAATATAAAAATAAGACACTGGACACATGCTGTATGTATGAAATGCAATAAATAGTTATAAAAATGAGGACAAAATATGGGTGTTTTAAAGAGAGGATTTGAAAATGGGAATCCAGTCAAGATGGGCCATTTCTCCTCTGTCTTCCTTCTAGTGTAACGCATGCATTATGATGCCTCGGAAACGGTGTGACATGAATAATCTTCTCGTGGAGCTTTCTTCAAAACGTTTCTGCTCCCAACTGAGGTTGAGGTTGAGGTACATTGCTACTGTTACAGCTAATGTCCGGTATCTGGTCCGCAAACGACTGTGTCATCCACTGGTCGTATGGCATCTGGCTCATAGCGGTAGCATTTTTCTTGGTGGGCATTGCTGCAAGGAGTGGAAAACAAAATTACAAATTGTCATGTTTACATCAGTGGCGTCAAAATTATTGAAGGGAGAATATAGTGTTGACTGATTTTTGGTTTCTCTTTTGAACTTGTACCAAATAAGACCTTCAGTGCCTCCTGAAAGAATTCAGACCCCTTCACTTTCTCTACATTCTATGTTATAGACTTAATTTGTACTTGATAAAATGTATTATGCCATCAATCTAAACAGAACACCCTATGATGAAAAAGCAAAAACTGAAAAATATGTGCTTCGAGGTGTCTTGCTGACTCTTCGCCCCAGTCTGAGGTCCGGTGCAATCTGGATTTCTTCATGGACCACTCTATATTTTGATGTTCATCCTCCTTCAATTCTGAACAGTCTCCCAGTCCCTGCCACTGAAAAGCACTCTGATAGCATCCCTGTGTGTCTGGCTGACATCTTTGCTTGGATGTTGGCCCACCACCTCAAGCTTAACCTTGACAAGACTGAACTGCTCTTCTTTCGCAGGAAATCCTGTACGCTTCAGGACATGTCCATCATTGTTGACAACCGTACAATGTCCTCCTCCAAGAGTGTAAAGAACCTTGACGTGACCCTAGACGACACACTGTCGTTCTCTGCTAACATCAAGGCAATGACTCACTCCTCCAGGTTCATGCTCTTTAACATTACACCTTACAGCACTCAGAAAGCAGCACAGGAACTTTTCCAGGCGTTTGTCATCTTACGTCAGGATTACCAAAACTCACTCTTGGTGGGACTCCCAAAACCCTGCAACTTATTAAGAATGTAGCGGCCTGCCCGATGTTCAACCTTCCCAAGTTCTCCAATGTTACCCTGTTTCTTTGCAGACTACACTGGCATCCATCTGAAGCGCAAATCTGCTTCAAGGCTATGGTTCTTGACTACGGAGCAACAACAGGAGCTTCTCCCTACCTTCAGGCCATGCTCAAACCCTACATCCCTACCCGGGCTCTTTTGGTTCAGCCACCTCTGGGCTCTTGGCCGTGCTGGCTCTTAGGGGCAGTCTCCGATCCACACAGTTAAAACTCTTCTCCGTCCTAGCATAGGGTGACCACATTTTCAAATTCCCAAACTAGGACCCTTGTGTAAAAGCACTTTAATGCACACGCACATGTATGCGCTTATGCACGCATGTTGGTCATCATGCCTGCTTGTGGTTGGTGGGGCGGGGGGCACTTTGAGCTTTGATGAGAATTTTTGCTTTGCTACGCAGTTGTTTGTTTGGCTCCGACTGGTATGTGGAAACATTACAGTATTTTTATTAGCCTCTCATTATTATAATTTTTTTATTGTGGTGAGAACCGGGACAATTTGGTAGTCAATGTCGTAAACTGGGACATTTTAGTGTTTTACAGATATTTTTCAGGACCCGGGACACCCAGCTTGAAACCGGGACCTCTGGTCACCCTAACCTAGCACCTCAGTGATGTAACCAGCTTCCACTTGAGTCTCTACAAATCTTCAAAAAACATCTGAAAACTCACATGTTCAAAAATTACTTCAAATAATTCCACTACCATCACCTTTGTCTGTTGTCTCATCAACTTTTTATGATTAATATTTGCATGGTCTTCTTTCCAGCACTGACATTCATCTATAACTAGTTCATTCATTAGAATGCAATACTAAACTGTGTGGTTGTTTCACGTAGCTCTTTTAAAATTTGTGCACTTTAAGTTCCTCTGGATAAGAGCGCCTGCTAAATGACTAAAAAGTTTTTTTTGCTCTGACATGCACTTTCAAGTGTGGGACCTTATATAGACAGGTGGGTGCAAGAATCTTAACGATGATCAAAGGACAAAGGATACATCAGAGCTCAATTTGGAGTATCATGGAAAAGGGTCTGGATACTTATGTACATGCTATATTTCCGTTTTTTCAATATAGGGTAGGGGTGTAACGGTACACGTAATCGTACCTTTCAGTACAGGACGTTCGGATCGGTACGCGTTGTGATCCAAATGAATATAATCTAGTTTTATACACACACACACACGTTACTTTTTTGTGTTCGAAACTACCATTCTAAACTCTGAGTTTCCCCCCAGAGACGGATCTTTGAGCCGTAACTTAGCAACTGAAGTAGCCTAGAACATGTAACTTGGCTTGCCGCGTGTGGGCAACAGCCACTCAGAAAAGGCATGTCTAGTACACTTTTCCGCTGGTTCCCTTTACAACAGTTCCTACCGTACAATCTATCCTATAGCAAAATGGACTAAAATGTAATAATTTGTATCTTTGGTTGGGAATACTACTAATAAGCGGGAATACTACTAAAAATCCTACATAGTGCATGCTTTAACTACAGTGGCAATGGGTAAAGTTTATAACTTCGTAATAAATTAAAAGTTGTGTTTTGCATATTTTTCCACTGTACCGAACCGTGCCTTAAAATTTTCGATATGTATCAAACCATTCCGAACCATGACTTCTGCGTACAGTTACACCCCTAACATAGGGTATTGTGTAGATTGATATACGTAAATATACATATTTAATCAATTATAAATTAAGTTTATAACAACACAATGTGGGGAAATTGAAAGGCTCCGAATACATTCCAATTATATACTGTAGGCCTAATTAGTGACCTCAATCATCAATAGAGGTGCAAAGAGGAGCGAAAAACCACCAGACACTAGGCCCTCCATGGAAAGTGTTTTTATCGATTATCACACCTAAAATCTATACGAATTGCAAAGTTAACTTCATCTTTAGTGTGTACTTTTCTATCCACCTTGCAAGATGGTCCAGGTACAATAACAAAAGATCAGAAACATAAGCAGCAATCGTCTTCAGAAACTCACTTGTACCGGTGTCTTTGGTGGAGGAAACGTTGCAGTAGCTGGTACTTTGCCGTGCCTCCTCGCGTGTCCCACCACAGTTCTCGTACTCCGGATCCACCTGTTCCTCCTTGATGGCCATCCTCTTAGCATCCTCTATAGCACAGTAACACGGGAGACACCAGGTTACTCATGACTGAACTATGTTTATTATTCAATTGACCACACCGCATAATAATTTCTGTACCATTATGGGTATCCTTATCAATGTCATTGTTTTAGGTATGTTTCAGATGCATTCAGGCCTTTAACACTTATACTAAAATGAATGACACTTTTAAAGAGGAACAACAATCACACAATCTTCCACCTGAAATCTCCCTCAATCCAAAGTTCCACTGCGAAAACTGGTAATTTGTTAAAACACAAAAGAAGAGTGACAATCACGTTAGCACTGAAACAAACAGAACAGTGCATCCCCTCCCAAAATAACCTGCTGTACACCTCATTTTCATTGGGATTGGTCTTAATGTCTTAGACAGGGTGAGGACAATTTTATACAAGAGGTGGCAAAAGGTAACATGACTCAGACTTCTCATGAGGTGCCTGTAAAACGTAGCTAGCTTGCTAACACACTTACCTATTTTTGGAATTAAGAAAAAAAATATTTGAATAACTAAGCTAGTTGTCCAGCTATGGGTAAGTGTAGCCAACTAATGTTAGCTTGCTAACAAGACCCATGTTAGCTTCCTAAGTATGTAATTAACTTTTGTTTGGTTATGCAAAACTTACAAGACTTCTTCGATTATAATTTTCCCTTGCTTCAGCAAAAAAAATTGGAAGTACACACTGATCTGACAACATAAAACATCATTGAAGGGCTCAATAAAAGCCTTTTTTATATCTGCAGTTGTCACAAAGGGCTTTTGGACACCCAGCCTGAAACCCCAAACTGGAAGCAAAAACAAAGCAGCCAGTGTATATTAGAAGAGCTTGGCTGTTGTATTTGGGGTGGTCAAGTGACTGTTCCCCATTAAGTGCGGCTATGTGAGAAAATGTTTGTCACAATCATGTTTTTACCTTTGGCAAGTCCCAAGTCAAAGTGGTAATCCGTCTCCTGCACCTCCCGGGGGGCTGGGGTCACACCCTTTATATTGTCCCGGAGCTCCTTCAGCTTTATGTAGAAGTGGACCTTGTCCTGAGCACGGGGGAACTGGGCACACCGAGGGCTTGACGAAGGCATCAAGTAGCACACCTTTGTGCAAAACATGGGAAGTGTTCACAATGTTCAGGTAAAAATGTAACTTTTTGCACCACCTCGCAGTGTCACCTGAAATTCAAATTTGATTATACAGTTATTTATAAAAGAAAACACTTGCACCCGCCTTTATGGCCCCCAACCAACAGTAAGGAACAGCAATAATAGAATAGCTAGTTATCATGTGCAAATGGTTACCATTTTGACAGGTCAACTTACTGTTTCGGTTTCTGGGATTTTGTACGGCTGCAAGCCAAACTCAAGATTCTTTGCCTTCACTCCGAAGATCTCTTTGCTGAAAATTTCATATATACCTGTCAAATAGGAATGCCATGAATATCATCATCATGAAAATATGTAGGTCTTATTAGGTAAGCTTAACCATCTGACCAGTAAACAACCAACCAGAGCCGGCAAGGGAAAGAAATATATTCTTCTGTCCCTGAGCAAGAAAGTTAACCCTAATTGTTCTACGGGTGCCCAATGCTGCAGCTCCAGCACCCTGAGGAGTTATGTTTAAAGCAGAAGGCAAATTTCGATTGGACCGTTTCTTCAATTGCCAACTGGGTGAATTACATTTTTATTTATTCATTAAAAGTGTCAATCTGTGATTGCTATATCAGTTGTTGTTTATAAATATACCATATACCTATATCCATTGTTTATAGAAAACGATACCTTATGAGCCTTGTGAGCTTAGCTCAACTGTACCCGTAGCATAAATGTAAGCTTGTTTAACTCCACTGTTTATAAACATGCTCACATTTTCCATTGAAAGCTGCAATTAGTGGTTTGTATTTCTTCAGCTTTTCCACCAATTGCCGGCCTCCTTCACGAAACTCTTTGCTGTGGAATTAGTAACAAAGTTAACCTAGACAATTAACTACAAGTGAACCATGACGACAACACTAAACTAAAAATAAAAACACATAATAATGTAAGCTAGTTTAAACCTACACTTTATTAATATCAATGGTAATTATACTACCATGCCATTCATTTATTGAAATACATTTGGAAAGTACTATATGTTTAACAAATAACAATTTGACACCTTGAGAGGTCTTTGCTTCCTGGGGTCGTCCTCTCCACCATGTTGGTAAAGCCAATGCCGTACTTCTCCGGTAGGCTCTGGTCGTGCATGTGGTTGAGCTGCTCATCGGTAAGACCAGAGAGAAACAGGCATTTCCCTGAAATCCAAAATACAAAAAAGCTCACTCAGTTTTCCATGCACTTTAAAGAACATGACCTTCATGAGACAGGCATGCTGTATTACAATATTATGTGTGTCTTGAAATTGAAGTGAAAAAAATAAAATTCCATGGAGTTTTACATACAAAAATGGTTTCCTGGGTTTGGGTAATGGCGTCCTTTAAATGCTGACAATAGTCCTGGGTTGATACCGATCTGGGGAGGGACAATAAAACAAATTATATTGTGCAGTCTGTTTTTCTTCTTGGTTGTTGTGTTTTCTTTGTTTTATTTTTCTAAAATGTTCAAAACACATCAATCCACTTATTTTTCTTAATGGTCCTGTGAATTACCTTTACATATGTTCAATAAATACATACAGCTCTTGAAAAAATTAAGAGACCACTGCACCTTTTTCTTTCCTTTACAAAAAAGTTGAAAAGGAAAGTTTTGAGTGAGGAACAGAAGCGTTCAATTTGCAGTGGTCTCTTAATTTTAACCCTTCTGTTCCTCACTCAAAACCTTCCTTTTTGACTTTTTTGGAAAGGAAAGGGTGCAGTGGTCTCAAAATTTTTCCAGAGCTGTATTTGAAACAGAATATATATTATTGCATTATGCTGTAGAACAAGAGGTAAGTTTTAATTTTGCATAAAATTCCACACACATCACTCAAAATTTTAACATAATGAACATTTACGTTTCATCCATAGGCTATCATTAGTGATATAGGTTACAGATAAAACTAATGTAACAAAAGTTTATGTAAACCGGATTACATAACACTCCCAATCTACAACGGTCACCTGGTAAATGTTTTTAAAACTCACAATCAAAATGTCCAGGTTGTGGTCTATAATGTCTGGCAGGGTTTTGGCCATAACCTCGTCCACGGACATGCCGTTGAAGCGGTTCAGGGTTCTTTTGGCTTTTTTTAAGGCCTCTGCTTGATCGTGGTCTTCCTGCGCTTGGCCCTCCCCTGGCTTCAATTTGGGAGGCCGACCTCTCTTTCTCTTCCCCGGCGTTGGTGCTAAAAGAAAGAAAATTAACATGTTTGAGGCGAGGTGCAGAATCGCTAATCTTGATCAATTAGTGAGCGGTTATCAGGGAAGCGAGCTGATTTATAGATCGCCGAGTCTGTGTAGTGCGACTGCAATGTCAGTTTAAAACGTCGTCAATGAAATGACAAAAGGCACCATTCAAATATAAACCGATCGAATGACCAATTGATCAGTGAAAAAGCACTGCATGAGGACTGGAGGTTACTGGTGAAGTATTTATATTATGTGGAGGGAATAGAGCTCAGAGCAGCAAATCAAGCTGCGCAAATATTTAGCACAGAAAACCAGCGGACGGCATGGATGAGCAGGGGGAGGGTACCTTGTGACGTTTCCACAGGTTGATGGTGTTGGACCATGGGCTCCTGATGGCCGAGGAAGTCGTGATGGAAGTCCAGCTCCTGGTGGACAGGGAGCTCCTGGTGTACTGAGAGTTCCGTCATGACCCGGTCTTCTCTGGATCCCTCCATGTAGTGACCCATGTGGCCCGTGTTGTGGTACTGCATCACATGTTGAGCTTGCGGGTGCTGCTGGGTGGACTGGTACCTACAGGTAAAAAAAAAAAAAAGGAGTCAAACGGTGGATCTCGTTTTGCTTTGATGGGGTTTGTCCTGAGATATAGATACATAGCTGAAGACAAATAACGGATACACAAATGACTGAGGACCCTTAACGGAATGGTTAATGCTCCTAGAATCTGGGTAAGAGCTCACATCAACAAATGTGATAGAACAGAAAATAAAGACGATCAATTGTTTATTCTTACACACATTTTTGGTTTGATAGGTCTTATATTTCCTGGTTATAATCATTAATCTAAAATGTTTTGCCACCAAAACTTTACTCCAAACAGAAAACCTTTTGCGGAAGGAGAAAAAAATGTTTATTGGTCAAATTCAGGTAGATGTCAACCAGTTTAATTCAGTTTGCTTCTTAGTGATTAATACACTACAGGTAAGGAAGAACTTGTGGCCCTACTCATAGGCCAATTTGACAATGTGCCTGTGTGCTGTTAATGACCATGTTGTAATTTTGCAAGATTTAAGGTCCAGGATTACTGTAGTTATCACGTACCATTATTCTCTGCATCCGAAGAGTATCTTTGCATATACAGGTGCTGGTCATATAATTAGAATATCATCAAAAAGTTGATTTATTTCAGTAAATCCATTAAAAAAGTGAAACTTGGATATTATATTCATTCTTTACACACAGACTGATATATTTCAAATGTTTATTTCATTTAATTGCGATGATTAAAACTGACAACTAATGAAAACCCCAAATTCAGTATCTCCAAAAATTAGAATATTACTTAAGACCAATACAAAAAAAGGATTTTTAGAAATGTTGGCCAACTGAAAAGTATAAACATGAAAAGTATGAGCATGTACAGCACTCAGTACTTAGTTGGGGCTCCTTTTGCCTGAATTACTGCAGCAATGCGGCATGGCATGGAGTCGATCAGTCTGTGGCACTGCTCAGGGTTTATGAGAGCCCAGGTTGCTCTGATAGTGGCCTTCAGCTCTTCTGCATTGTTGGGTCTGGCGTATCGCATCTTCCTCTTCACAATACCCCATAGATTTTCTATAGGGTTTAGGTCAGGCGAGTTTGCTGGTCAATTAAGAACAGGGATACCATGGTCCTTAAACCAGGTACTGGTAGCTTTGGCACTGTGTGCAGGTGCCAAGTCCTGTTGGAAAATGAAATCTGCATCTCCATAAAGTTGGTCAGCAGCAGGAAGCATGAAGTGCTCTAAAACTTCCTGGTAGACGGCTGTGTTGACCTTGGACCTCAGAAAACACAGTGGACCAACAGCAGCAGATGACATGGCACCCCAAACCATCACTGACTGTGGAAACTTTACACTGGACTTCAAGCAACGTGGATTCTGTGCCTCTCCTCTCTTCCTCCAGACTCTGGGACCTTGATTTCCAAAGGAAATGCTAAATTTACTTTCATCAGAGAACATAACTTTGGACCACTCAGCAGCAGTCCAGTCCTTTTTGTCTTTAGC
>JACXGI010003121.1:0-21972 GCA_016801175.1 Esox masquinongy | reverse complement strand
AGTTAATTCGCTGATTAGATTGTGGCACCAGGTGTCTTCAATATTGAACTTTCCACAATATTCTAATTTTCTGAGATACTGAATTTGGGGTTTTCATTAGTTGTCAGTTATAAACATCAAAATTAAAAGGAATAAACACTTGAAATATATCAGTCTGTGTGGAATGAATGTATACATTATACAAGTCTCACTTTTTGATGATATTCTAATTATATGACCAGCACCTGTATACTTCTACATACAGCTTTTTTTTGGCAAATAGAATATTTGACCATATACCATGTAGAGATGTCTTTGTTTATTTCTCTGCCGGCTTCATTCTGTCTAAACAGAATCACGTTGGTTTCTTAATTTTAGAAGAACATCAAGCAGGAGAAAACATGCTTTGTCTGATGGTGAGGATGACAATATTGCATAGCCTGCTCTAGGCCTCGACGATAGTAACTGTTTTGTCAGTTTTTGCAAACTGCAATTTTTTCATGCATGTTGATGGAGACTTCCACACTTTCACTCCACAACACAATTATTTCATCCAAAACCTCCAACACCAATGCATTTGGAGGACAACTCACCACTGTTGGAGATAATCCGTAGGAACCGTCAGTGACGTATACTGCTTTTCTTCCATCTTTACGAGGATTTACTTAAATAAATATTCATGTTGCTGTTAGCTACAATAATATGCCTTTACTCTGTAAGTTACCAAAGTAGGAGTATTGGCAAACTGTCGGTCTTTAGATATGGCAAACTGATTGTTATCACAGCACCACAAAGACGTCTGGTGGTAGGAAGGGCTACGGACAACCAACATTCATTCTAGCTAAACAGTCTACTAAACAAGCTTGCAGGAAAATAGCTAGGGGGCAGCTTAACGTGTGAATTAAAGAGATGTGAGTAGAGACATACCTGTTATACATATGTTTAGAATTCCGTTTTCATCAAATGTACCGATTGAGGGCGATCAATGCACCCAAAACAAAGACCATTAGGAACATTCAGGTGATCCGTCTTTTCAGTTTATTGTTGGCTTTTTCCAAGCAAAATTATTTGCATTGCCGCCATCTACTGGGTTGGAGTGTGGATCTGGCCTAACATCAACTGTTTGGTTACGTACCTTATGGTTATGCACATCTATCGAATCCACAAAGTACACCGTTAGTTTCAAATCTCACCGTTATTTCTTTTTGAAGAGAATTTAAAAGTAGTTTCAGACATATGTCAACATATCATCTATAAAAGGAGAACGATAGGTGGCGGTAGCGCGCCACTAATTTTACCCGACGACGGTAACTAACATGACGAAGAAAAGGTTAGCATAGCTGTGTAAGCTAAATGACCCAGCTCCCAGTGTGCTTCAATAATAAATAGATTTCAGTTGGAAAACAAGCGTCTTCAAACTGTCATTCTGAAAATAGAGCAAGGTAAAGTTAAAACCTGAATGCATATGTTTATTGTAGATGGTTTGACAAACGACCTAATATCTTGCTATGGAGCTACTGACACTATGTGTGGAAGCTACACAGTATAGATTTAGAGACACAGGAGTACTTTATGCTATTAAAGCATTAGTCTTTCAGGTCTACTGTTATTTTATTATTATTGAACTACTTACATTTGGGTCATTCCTGTTATGCGGTAATATTTTGGCCTCATAACCTTTGAAAAAAAAGTAGAGATTTTTCATGTTTTTAGCATTATGTCAGAAGTCACTTGTTTAACTGTCAAAAAAAGATACTGGTCAAGCTCAGGCACTCAAATAATAATTATGATTAGAGAGAGTTTAACATGGTCTATTAAATAATTAAATATATTTTGAGTATGTTATCATTTGATGGCCCAGTTCTTGTGGATGTTGATTACTTTGCACTGTGGACATGGTAAAATGGAACACATGTACCAAATAAAGGTGAGCAAAATACAAAAAAGTATTTTAATGTCCATTATTCTGTTTTTATGTGATAAAAAATACCTAAAACTATAATTTAAGCCATTTGTTATAAATATTTGACACATTTTACAGACATTATAAGGAAGTAATTCATGGGGACAGAAATGTTGCTGCATAACAGGTATGACCCATTTGTCTATTTGTTTGATGATAATTTTTCTATTTTTGTCTTTCTCACATTATTTTATTTCTAAATAACTTTGTCTTTGAAATCCATCCCATATGAAGTTTAATTGGTTTTAAAGTAACCTGTTATAGCAGTATGGTCAAAGATGAAAAAAAATCTGTGGTATTACAAAAGATCCCATAAGGAATATAACTGCAACCTTATTACAAACCGGTATATTGTGATGATCAGAACATGTGGTTGGTTAACAACTCTTCAAACCAATCCCCTGGAACCCAGAGACATTTCACAATTTGATTTGCCTAGTCAAGGGCTTAATAAGCTGACAAACTGAATCAGGTGTCCTAGGTCTAGAAAGGATTAAATATATGGAATGTCTGGGGTTTCCAAGGTGAGTTTTGAGAACAACTTAGTTTAGGGGAACCACCCAAATTAGCTTAATGCTTATTAAATGAAATTTAATTCAAATGACAAAATCAATGCCAATCTCTCTCCTGTCCAGGTAGTGGATTGGCCTTATTGAATGTGAGGATGCCTGCTGGTGTGTCTTGGCCTCTGTACCTGCGGATGTTTGGTGCCAGTGTCCTATCCATGTTTGCCGGAGCAGAGGTGGTCCATCAGTACTACAGACCCGATCTGGTAAGCATGGGAACAACACTGTTATCCTTCAACATGTGCTTTTTCATCATGTGACCACATGTTTCAAACAATGAAAGGCCTATGTTGTGTTGCATAGTTGTTGATAAGTTAATACATTTAAATGTATTGCTTGGAATGTGGCTCCCATTTTGTGTCCCTTCACCAGACAATTCCAGAAATCCCTCCCAAACCTGGCGAGTTGAGGACAGAACTGCTTGGATTCAAATCAAGGGAAGAGGCAGCTGCAACTGCACAAAGACAGTGACCCTTTGAGCAGACTTTTTTTTGGTGGGGGGGGCACTGTATCTAACCTCTGGGCAATCCTTTTTAAATAAGGACTATCTTTTTAAAAACCCAAAAGGGACATGTTAATAGAAAATTGTGTGTACAGCGGCATTTTTCTCACTTGAAATGGATATTATTATTGTACCTGTTTCAATACTGTAAAACGTTGCTGCTGGCAATCCTGGTTTCAAATGGCTGGTTAGAGGTTCAGGGTTCTCCGTGTTTTACATCAGGATCCTCCAGTTGTGTTTATGTATTTTTCCACCATTGAGAACAAGGGATTTGAAGAATATCATTAAAATGTTCTCACCCTGAGTTAATGAATGGGCCAAAGAAACTAGTCCATGGATCGATCGGTTTTCTTTAAAAGAGCACTATGGTCGTATAATCACTCTGTCAGAATGGCCAAGCGCCACAAAAAATCCATTGTTTTAAAAAGGTGGTCTTGTCTAAATGATATCTTCCCATGAATCCCAATCAAAGTGAGGCTATGATATGCAGAAGGTCATTTAGGGATGGGGATGCACTGCTCTGACTTTTAATAGGCTAGAATCTGATGTCACTTGTTTTTTTTCTTCCAAACCAATTACTCGCTTGCAAGGAGGGACCTTTCAGTTGGAAAGAGATTTCCGATTTCAGCTATTATAAACTTTATAAGGAATGTTTTTTCAGGCCAATTATGCTTTATTGGACAGGAAAGTGGTGAAAGATAGGAGAGTGTTATTGTTCAAAGAGCACTAAAACAGCCATTACAAACCTGAACAAACATTAGAAGCCAGTAGCTAGAAATATTTAAAAAATCTGAAAATCAACTTATATTTGGTAATCATATTTGGTCTGATGTTACCTAAAGGTGATTTGGCCATACAAAATAAAAATCACACCCTGATTACATTTTAGCTAGCGGTGAATTAAGTCAGCTTAAAGAGAGTTAATAAATGCTGTTTCCGACTATGTTACTGTATAGCTATCTTGAATTATCTGGGGAAAACTGACTATAGGAAATATAAAATAAAGTCATAAGAATTGTGCATTCAGTATATTTAAATCACAGACTTGAGTGTAATAGATAAAAAAATAGACCTATTACTGAATAATTCTAAAAACTTAATTTTAACGACAATGTTGTGAAACCCAATTAAGCTACACAAATGCACTTCACATGTTTCTTACTAGCAATGCTAGCCTGTCCACTGCATTAGGTATCAAAGCTACCGTTTGGCAGGTGTCAATTTTCAGACTGGTCTTGCGGTATACATAAATCATCTTATGTAAATCTTTGACCGCCAAATTCCTAAGATATATTACATTACATTAGTTAGGGTTAAGATCAGAGGGTGGGGCAGTTTGAGTTGAATAGAGTGAATTTTTGGTGAGGTGTTGAGGGCGGGTATAGAGGATTCTATTGTTTTACTGCCTAGCCATAGCTGTGCTACACAGATATTTCCAAAAGGTAGGGACCAGTATGCTGGGTCCCTAGACATCTATAAACGTGGTCCATTATGCTGCTGCACACACATTTTGTTTGGAAAGTTGACATTGCACATTGTTAGCACATTCTGCATCGTGGTTTCATTTGTGTAACTGCACTACTAGTGTCTTTTCATGCATGGGTAGCACCATCTCAATGTTAAAGTAGGCTATTTCAGTTACATTTATTGGCAGGTCCCTCCTGATGACCCAGTTGGATTTGTGATCACATGACCAACCTGGTAATCAAATGGAATATATGCATATTCTACCAGTTATCTCCTCTAACCATCTCATTGATATGGAACCACTTGCTAAGCTTGCTCTGCTTGATGTGAGAGTTATAGCAAAGTGATGGCCAGACAATTTTTATGACATCTGTTGGATTACTCAGGCCTTGCTAGATACAAACATATGTTTGAATGATGTCAAATATACACACAAACGGGTGACAAAGGAAAAACACACATGAACTGGCTCAATAAAGCATTGGGCCTCCATAAGCAATCAGAACAGCTTCAATGCGCCTTGGAATAGATTCTACGAGTCTCTGGAACTCTACAAAAGGGATGGAACACCATTCTTCCAAAGATATTCCCACATTTTGTGGTTTAATGATGGTGGTGGTCTAAGATTTAAATCCTTTCCACTTGCCTCCTTGATCTAAAATCATGGTCAACTGGGCCTGCTCAGAGTTTTTATACATGCCACAGAGCATGATAGGACAATTGCTTATCGTTTAGTACACCTGTATGGAAGCATCTTGCATTCATTATGTTCCTCCACTAATTTATTTAGGTTTACTTACATTTTTCACTCATCTGTATAGGTATATTTATTTCTTTAATTTTAGTATTTTCCAAATGGTAGAATAGTAGTTAAGACTATGAAATAACACACATGGAATCATGTAGTTACCAAAAGTGTTAAACAAAATAAAATATATTTTATATTGTAGATTCTTCAAAGCAACCACCCTTTGTCTTAATGACAGCTTTGCACACTTTGCATTCTCTCAACCAGGTACATGAGATAGTCACCTGGATTGCAATTCCAATAACAAGGTGTTGGAAAAGCATTCTGTTAGAAAATAACTGTTGGGAAAGCATTCCAGGTGACAACCTCATGAAGGTGGTTGAGAGAATGCCAAGAGTGTGCAATGGGGGTCTTCAATGCAAAGGGTGGCCACTTTTGAGGTTCTAAAATATAAATGTATTCTGGTTTCTAAATGGTTCCTGTATGTGTTACTTCATGGTGTTGATGTCTCACTATTATTCTACAATGTGGAAAATAGTAGAAATAAAGATTTGCCCTTGAATGAGTCGGTATGTCCAACCTTTTGACTGGTAATGCTTACTGTACATGGTCGTGGAAATTCAAATGAGGAAAGACAACATTCTAATATCATTTCAGATGTGGTATGTAAATGTTCCGTTGGTTTATAATCAGCAGAAGTAAACTGCTTTATTACTATATGCTTTTGATATACTTTAACCTATACAAAGGTAAATAGTCAGGCCCACATACACACACAACAATGTAAAACATACTTTTCTCTATTGAAATATCACCATTCAAAGCACGAGACATAAAGAGTCCCGCTGAAAACAGGGTCGCAGACTTTCACCATACATATTGGCGTATCCATAGCAACCGATGTAACTAAATTGGCAGCAATGGCGACGCCAAGAGAACAGGAGGCTGCAGATTATCTTAGAAAACATAAAATCATTGAACTCATGCATAATCTTACAAGTATGCTGCTCTTTCACAGACCAGGTTAGACGTATTTTCAAATACATGTTGTTATCGTTATCCCATGTTTGGTACGGTGACTACACTGACTGCTAGACCGAGGAGCAAGGAACGTTAAAAACAAAGCTATTTAACCTTAGCTAGTCATGTTTTTATAACGTTCTTATTGTTTGATACCAGGCCCAGCGCTAGAACGAACGTGTTGGACGGGCATTTGATTTTCATAGGCGGGCACGTTTATCCTACTCAACAATGTAGCATAATTATTTCAGCACGAGGGACGGAAAGCAAATTATTTTAGCGTGCATGGCTTACTGAGGCTATATAATAGCAAAATACACAGCTGTCAATCAAATTCGAAAGCTTTTAGTAACTGCAGTAGTTATACATTCTTTCAAGCTTAGTGATCACCACTTAATAAAGCACATATTCGATCGCATTTGCAGATGAAGGGAAGAGAGCTTAATTATTTAAGTACAGTATTGGGAAGCTGACCCAAACTATTGCCCCCCCCCCCATTTCCGCCGGGTCTGTGTGGTACTACAGCATTTTGTGTTGTTAACTTTTCTAATGTAAAATGCGCATTAACTTTTCTAATGGAAAAATAATGCATATGAGGGTTTAATGCTCGACCTTCAGCAAAATAAGTAGCTAGATCATACCTCTGACAGTCTACATGTACTGTACTATACTGTACTGTGCTATTTCTACAACAGGGAGGCCACGAGAGTTCCTGATCACACAACTTGAACAGTTAAGACTGTCCAAAATGAGGTCACTGGGATGCCCAAGCCTGTTTAATGACACAAACCTGGATGCCGTTTTTGGAATCTTGGACCCCACCAAGCAAGGGCACATAACTTATGTTCAGTACAAGGAGGGTGAGTCACAGAACAAGTTATCTGGAGAGGTAAAGACATAGGGGTGACTACTGTTAAGTGCCTAAAACAATTGGTATCAATGTTATTAGACATTTAGTCATTTAGCACACAGTCTAATCCGGAGCAAATTACACAATTAAAGTTAATTGTCTTGCACAAAGAACACAAGAAAAGATGTATTTTTACTTCATCTGCTCAGAGATTACAAGAACTAACAACCTTTTGGTTACAACCTTTATAAATCTAATAATTAATATACCACACCAATGATATTTCCTTCCATCATTCCCAAGGAAACAGTCACTCAACATATTGTGCTTCATTTTGTTTCACAGCATTAACCACTCTGGGGATAGAGAAGTTTAATGAGTGTCCGGAGGGTATGGCAAAGGACAAGATATCTCAGGAAACTTTTAGGAGAGAGGCGTAAGTTCTAGTTATCTATTTTCAGTCAAACATAAGCCCAATTGTTATTATCTTGAGTAAATATGTTGTCATTATCAGATATTGTTTTGATATTACTTATATTTCTGTATTTTCTTTTTTTTTTACAGGAAGGAGGGCTTACAGAGAAGCTCTGCAACATTTATGCCTTAATAAAACATGAGATTTTTTCTTACTTTTTATTTCTCTCGTGATGTTTATCATTTTTAAAATATTTGTAATATCTACATATTAATATTTCTAAATGTTATAGTCTTTTTTGCCTGTCTTTTCCCTTTGGGAATACTTTACTTGGCATCAGTTAATGTTTATCAGAGTAAATAGATATTTAGATTGGTATGCCCATGATGGCTATGTTAACTCTGTAGTAAATAAAAAATGATGGTCAAATTGAATTCTCTACTGTTTGGCTGATTTGTCCGTTCTGTTTGGAGGGACCCCGTTTGATCACTTTCTTAAAGGCAAGTGGGTATACCAGGTCCAAAAACTACACAAATTCAATAAATGTTTTATTATGTAACTAAGAAAAGCTTCAGTTTTTCAACGAACTTTCACATTAAATATAATCTCACCGGCTGTCAACACGTTTTATATTGTTTTGTGTTTATAATAACCAGCTGTATAAAAAAATATATATAAGAATCGTCGGCTACACTCCATGATGACGAATGAGGGGCGTGGTTTTGGTGGTGTCATGGCCTCCCCCGTTCACGAAGCTGTGTTCTAAGTCGTCTTTCAATTAATTTCCCATAATTTCGTTAGATAAACACCAACATTTGAAGGACGTTACGTTCGAGAACTAATCATGGGCACTGTTCACGCGAGGGTAAGTATAACTGTTAAAAATTAGCAGGATAAACTAGCATGACCTCTGAGTACGGTAACGTTAAAAGCCTACGGTACAACTCTGAATCTTATCTCTGTACTTTACAGGAGTGACTCCTAGTCAGAATAGCTAACCAGCTCGTGTCAGCTAGCTAGCTGTCACGCAGAGCGAAAATTGACCAATTGGATAGCCCAAGAATGATACCTTTTCATGAATTATGTAACTGTCCTTACTGTTATAACTAGCTATACATGAAGACTAGCGTTGTATGCTATTGCATGCCAACTTTGGCATGCCAACTGTAATAACTAGCTAAACTAGTCAGTACCCAAAGACAAGATGCTCAACTCAAGTGAAAGTAATGAGCATAATCAAATGCTGGATTGTGGGGCTATAAGACTTGTGACAATGTTTCTGATAGTTTCTTATGTCCTAAGTCACTGATATATTGAAATATTGATATCAGATGTTTGAGAATATGACTTGATGAGATTAGCAGGTAACAACTATACCACAGTAGCCAAACCACTGAAGCAGAATATTTGCTCTTTAGCTAGTCATTTAGTTCGGAACAGCACAATAATAAATATTGGAAGTGTTCACCATTGACACTATTGTGTTGCAGAGTTTAGATCCTCTGCCAATGCGAGGACCAGAGTTGGGGGTTCATGCAGATGACATTGAAACACCAGATGTGGAGCAGGAGACCAAGCAAGAGGTTCTTGAAAACAAAGATGTAAGATGTTTTTCAGTCATTCATTCTTAAATTAACACAGCAGGGACTCAGGTTGTAAATATGAACACATCATCCTTTCAAAGGATTTCTTGTGAATAAAAGTAAATCATTAGTATGTCCACAGAACACCAGGCGGTTGTGTCATCATCCATCTTGTTCAGTTGTACCTAGTTTGGTGGGTTATACCTGCTTTTTAAATCTCTCCTTCAGGTTATTGTCCAGCGTGTTCACATAGATGGTCTAGGAAGAACCAAAGAGGATTACTTAACATACGAGATAGCTGATGTCTTCCGAGCCAAAAACTTGATTGACGTGAGTGAATGTATCAGCACTATCCAGACCCTGGCTTTTCATGTATAGAGACTTACAAAAATGCAACTTGCTTTGCTTATTGTTTTGTTTTAGGTCATGAAGAGAGCCCACAAAGCCAGACAGAACCTTTTACGTCTTGGTATCTTCAGACAAGTGGAGGTTGTTATAGATACTTCACAAGGTATGGTGATTAATAAGCTGATCTGTCCTGAAGTTGAAGATAATTCTTTGGAGCAGACTGAAATGAATTGGGATGTATGAGATAGACAGTTCAGAAAGTGGGTTAAGACAAGAGTTCAAAGCCCCACTTCCTTTCAGGGGTGGATGCTCTGCCTAATGGACTAGACGTGACGTTTGAAGTCACAGAGCTGCGACGCATGACTGGGAGCTATAATACTATGGTTGGGAATAACGAAGGCAGCATGGTGAGAAACTCTTGAGTGAAGGGCTCTATCTCCAAACATATTCTGATTCCTTACATCCTATCTCCTCTTCTTTTTCTCAACTGTATTAGGGGAGAATGTCCAAGGTCTCTCCGTCAGACCGAGGATACAAGTTAGGACAGAGGATACAAGGAATCAAGGAAGGGGACTGTTAAAAAAAATGCCATGGTGGTTTGTCTGGTTTTGACTAGTTTGCTGGCTTTCCACTGTAGGTTCTTGGCTTGAAGCTGCCCAATGTGTTCGGTCGGGCAGAAAAGCTCACCTTCCAGTTCTCCTATGGCACAAAAGAGACTTCCTATGGGCTGTCCTTCTTCAAGCCCCAACCTGGCCACTTTGACCGCAAGTATGATTCTCTTAATTTTAGATATTAGCAGTGCTTTAAGTACAGACGGGAAGTTGTTCATTTAACATTTCCCCAAGCTCTTTTAGTCTGGTACAGTATCTAAATGACCTTCTCTGGCTGTTGCAGTTTTGCTGTTAACTTGTACAAAGTCACAGGCCAATTTCCATGGAGTTCGCTGAGAGAGACTGATCGTGGCGTCTCCACAGAATTCAGTGTAAAGATCACTTTTCATGCATCTATAATTGCTGTGAAACTTCTCATGCGGGTTGATCTACTGCTCTGTGTTGGCTCTGGGTTCTTCTGGAAATTACATTAGTGATAGTTGTATTCTTGCTATTGTTATTCTATCTACAGATAACTAGAATTGAACCTCCCCACTCTCTTCTATTCAGTTTCATCCTATGGTAATGCTTTTGCAATTGGTAAATCTTTTTTTTTCCCTTTCATGTGTGTTCTGCATACAAACAGTTCCCTCTCTGGAAGACAAACCACACCCTGAAGTGGGAGGGCGTGTGGCGTGAGCTGGGTTGTCTGGCACGCACTGCCTCATTCGCTGTCCGGGAGGAAAGCGGCCACTCCCTCAAGTCATCACTCTCGGTACCTGGACTTCAGTTTTGCTTCACAACCAACTAGGGCAGCACGATTGATCGAATTATGATTGAAATTGCAATATTGACATGTGCTCTATTCAAATCACCAATTTCTGCAATTTAGGTAAATTTTTGAAGATTACTTTAATACCTGGACTAGTTTTGTTCAAATACCCGTTAGTTTGAGGGTCTGATAGCTGACTATTATACAAACAGCTATTTCTAGCATCTAAAAGAGTGATGTAAACTCATCAATTGTTGACTAATGTAATTTACGATAAGTGGGCTGTTAGAAGATCCGGAAAATACATTTCCAGATGTGTGTTTGTAACCATTCATCAACACGTTTATTCCGTCTCCTTTCCCCTGATAGCATGCCATGGTCATCGACACAAGAAACTCTACAATCCTTCCCAGGAGAGGAGCCTTGCTTAAAATCAACCAGGTATGTAGGTTTTCATTAGCTGGCCGGTGTAGCAGTCTGGTCATCTACTGTATTGAAACTGTATTGAAATTTCCCGGTGTCTTAGTCTGTGATCATTTAATAAAACCATTTCCCATTTTGAGCCATCACATTCAGCTGATGCGTGGCTGTGGTTTTGCAGGAGCTAGCTGGCTACACTGGAGGAGATGCCAGCTTCCTGAAGGAAGACTTTGAGATCCAGTTCAACCGACGTCTCTTCTGGGACTCAGTGAGTTTAACCAGATCTGCAGCACACAATATGGGAGAAAATAGGTGACACACCTGGACATTGGAATACAGTCTGGTGATAGGTCAACAGGGCTGTGGCGGTCTTGGAATTTCAGGTTATGGTGATGAGCTGGGTCACTGAACCCAGTCACCAGCATAATAGGGGTAAACCGACTCGGTGATGACCCGCCTGTTCAATATTTTTCTATTTCTTTTAAAACATATTGAACAAGCCATTACACTATTATTATCAATGTCATTATTGATGTAGCCCATCTACTAACAACTAGTAGTGGGTTAATGGGCTGTACTGACACAGAGGATTAGTGAGTTGTACTTATAAAAAATTACATTGTCAGTGTGAGTTTAATGTTGGGATGTCAGAGTCCAGTGGGTTTCCCAGTGTTTATTAAAATTCTGGTAATGTCACTAATAAAAATAAAATAAAAAAAATATGAAAAGAAGAACCACAAAAGTTAGGTTTTTGCCTACTGGATGCTTATAGGCTATAGCAGATTGTTAAAGAAGCTTTCAAATACATCTGTAGATATATCCCAAAGAGCACCGCGCATTTCATGAGCACAGTAAAACTGTGCGCAGTGCTCTTTGGGATATATTTGGGATATACATCTATAGATATATCCCAAAGAGCACTGCGCATTTCATGAGCACAGTACAACTGTTCCGGCAGTATGTCTCGCGAAGTAAGTAAATATTTAGTACAAATACTGGAAAATTACAAAGCAAAAGGGACTTTAGAAATCTCTTCAGAGGGTGCTTAGGGCATAGTTTGAGTCCCGATATGCAGGCTACTGTAGGAAACATTCTGAATAGGCAAATCCACACACATGCACAACCCGTAAAACATTAATTAGCTAATCAAGTAAGTATATGTATCCATTTCTTAAAATGTTGTATTTTTTAGGACGATAGGCCTACCTTGGTCTTAAAACTATTAAATAGAAGGAAATACAAACAGCTTGTCCATAGCGCATTGATCAGAATAGTCTATTAAAAAGGAAAATATTCAATTTACCATACCAGGTTGAAGGGTTAGTATATTTGACACAAGATTAGCATAGGTCTGTATGCCTCAATGCAGTTACAGTTCAATAATCAATGAATAGTCAAAGACAGCAATCTTTTAAAAAAAAATACCTATTTATTTATGCTTATTTAAGAGCAACCGAGCAATGAACTCATTGAACTCAATTGACATGCTCAAAGATTCCTATCGATACTCAACCTTGCACTTCTGCACATCTTAGTGCAGCTAGGCCTTAAAAGTCAGTTTATATGAGGAAATGTAGTCAGTTTGTAACAAGAGACTAAATTAAAAAAATAGTGTTTTTAAGCAAGGTTAAAACTCCTGCTAACATTTTTTGTGAATATATCAAAACGGTCTTACAGTTACGCTAACAAAGCTGTAGATCACTGAATAGTACATTATAAACACATGGTGTGGTCACCAGTGCTTGTAATCAGGTTGATTGATTAGCAAATGTCTTTTATCCCCAGGTGCTCTCCGCCTCTCTCTGGGGTGGTTGCCTCCTGCCAATTGGAGATAAGCCGACTTGCATCGCTGACAGGTAAGACAGTGCAAAATTCACAATATCATCACTGTGAATGTCCTGTCATTTCTATGTGTGTTTTTTGGGCCAGATTCAAACCCATGCAGCAGCATTCCCAGAGGCAGCAGATTAGACTGCTGGACCGCCCTTGGCTTCAAACGCTGAATGGTTTTCTACCTATCTGTCTATTAGGTTCTATCTCGGTGGTCCTACTAGCGTCAGGGGATTTAGCATGTACAGCATCGGCCCTCAGAGTGAAGGTAAGACATTCTCCTACATCTCACTGTCCATTTTAACAGTTTAAGATGGGATGAATCGGTTGTAACATTTGGTTTTATTGCTGGTGTGACAGGCGACTACCTTGGAGGTGAAATGTATTGGGCCGGAGGGGTCCACCTATATACTCCACTGCCCTTCCGACCAGGCAAAGGGGGCTTCGGAGACCTCTTCAGGACCCACTTCTTCCTCAATGCCGGGAACCTATGTAACCTCAACTATGGTGGGTATTTAAAGTTGTAATTCACACCAAAGACGTTGTTGTTGTGTCAGATGCTTTGAGATCATACATCTAAAATGAGTATGTTCAAATTTATCAGTACAAGAAATCTTTTGCTCAAACAACATTCTGGAGTGGCACGTAAAAGTCGGAATTACAACATTTAGTTTAGTGGATGTGGTAAAAACTTTATGGAACTCCATCCAAACAATGGAAATGTCATGGAAACGTGTCAGGGAAAGTTTGTGAATCAGATTAATTAGCCCACATTTAGGCTATTATTTGTTTGTTGAGGTAAAAATTGGAGAAGGATGCTTTGGATGTCAATCACAGTAAATGTTTATGTCATTGACATTAATCCACTGCATTACAGCTAAAAACAACTTACTACAACCACAGTTTATGTATTTCTAGCTATGCTACCAGCTTAAACAAATAGTGTAGCCGTTAGCAGTAACGTCTTCAAACATGAAAAGTATCATTTATAAATTCCAGCGAAAACCACCAAATATATTAAAATCAGACTTGTGAAACTACATTCTGGGTCTGTTACAATTAATAAATCAGAATGGATTTGACAAATGTTGACTTAAATCAGACATTTTCAGTGTGCCGATGACAGCGCCCTTCTGTCCCCCATGTTCTGCATTGCAGTGACTTGTTTACCGCATCTATAGGGTCTCAATGGAGTGGCAGTATTTCTAATGACAACTCAGTCAACAGGTTTTGGGTCAGGTATTGGTTGTACCCCAACCCATTTCCAACTGTCTGTTGTGGGAGGGCACACAGGAAAATGTAATTTTGTGTTCACCAGTCCTCTAACAAGGTTTAGTCAGGGTGCATGTGCATGTTTTTCCTCCCTCCAGGTGACGGACCTCAAGCACACCTGAGGAAGCTGGCAGAGTGCATCCGCTGGTCCTACGGAGCGGGAATCGTTCTACGACTTGGAAACATCGCCCGACTGGAACTCAACTACTGCATTCCCATGGGCGTCCAGAGGGGAGACAGGTAACCCATGATCTGCCTGTCATGTTGTCCTCCCATTACATTGCGTTCCACAGCTTCAACACATCTGTTGCTGCTAGACAATTTGTGGTGCACATCTGTTGCTGCTAGACAAGTCATGAAAACCCCAAGTCGAGGTTTTCATGACTCCTGATTTGACTCTGACTCAAGCATTGGTGACTCAGACTTTGACTATGGTAAAGTCAACGAATATTAGCAGCGTAGATACTCATTGTTCGGATCATCAGTAGGAATTTGCGCTGCACCTGTTATACACAGTCTACAGCCAGGTGACAAGCTAAATGGAAAACCAACATAAAGTGTCTCAGTAAGGTGTTGGGCCACCATGGTGAGATGATCCCTCATTTTGTGTTTTGGTGATGGTGGTGGAGAGCGCCGTCTAATCACGCACGGTCCAAAATCTTCCGTATGTGTTCAACTGGGTTGAGATATGGTGACTGCGAAGGCCATAGCATATGATTCACATTATTTTCATACTCATCATTCAGTGACCCCTCGTGCCCTGTGGATGTGGGCATTGTCCTCCTGGAAGAGACCACTCCAATCAGGAAAGATGTTTTACCATATATTTAAGGTGATCACTCAGAAAAACTTTAATGATTTGCAGTGACCTTCCCTCTTAGGAGACCTGTGGATTCGAAGCACGCCAGGAAAATGCTTAACTGTGTCATGCAGTACACCTGAATGGTAGCGCCTGCATGCGATATGTTCCTCCACTCATTTATCCAGGTTTCCCCTTTGATTTGTCACCCATCTGTACATCAGCTGGTGTGCTGCGGGGAGAGCAGGCCTCATTCACATCGCTGAACTGTAGGTAACACTTTGTCTGGTTCGGAAACACAAGTTGCTTTACAAACATCAACAGCGTTGAGTTTAATTGTAGGCTGCAAGAGCAGCCTGACTATGTGTATCTCTTATTATAGAGAAAATGCAGACTGTCTTTGATTTTGCTGCTTTGCTTAACGCTCGCATCTCCCACTGTATCTCATTGTCTGCTTCTGACCAGTCACTCTCTGAAGTTACTTGGACATCGGACTAGACTCAGACTCAAGCGTATTGGACATGGGACTAGACTCAAGCGTATTGGACATGGGACTAGACTCAAGCGTATTGGACATGGGACTAGACTCAAGCGTATTGGACATGGGACTACACTCAAGCGTATTGGACATGGGACTAGACTCAGACTCGTGTATTGGACATGGGACTAGACTCAGACTCGTGTATTGGACATGGGACTAGACTCAGACTCGTGTATTGGACATGGGACTAGACTCAGACTCGTGTATTGGACATGGGACTAGACTCAGACTCAAGCGTATTGGACATGGGACTAGACTCAGACTCGTGTATTGGACTAGACTACTTCACTGCTACTACAGATGTCCTACTTGCTGCATTACGCACACAGGCAAATTCTCCAATCTCACCACTAATTGTTCTTTTGACCAGTCTGATATTTCATCCATTCTGCAGCCATTAACCAGCAGTACATTCTAATGCCTGATTCACACAATAGGGCTGACTGAATGCTGCAAAGCTGGCTCTTTATTATCCATTGTCATTTCCAGTATGGTTTCAACAATGATGTGGGATGTGTAACGGGCCCGTTACAGCTTGGCTGGACTCTGTTAGGCTCAGTATTGTTGAAAAGGGAAGTAACTTAAAAATACATATTTGTTTTGTTTTTATAGGATATGCGACGGGGTCCAGTTTGGAGCTGGAATCCGGTTCCTGTGATTTCACCTTTCGTTCCTGCAGTATTTAGTCGTGGAACACAGGGATTAGTTTTCATTGTTTTTAGCAAATGAGACACATGCCTTATTATGGTCACTTGCAAGCTGCCGGTAATGCAGGGGCTACCACCAACCTTTTGTAAAATGAACAAGTTCGCAAATTGAGATTTTCCTCCAGTTCTAATGTATAGCAGAATCCTCCAGTGCACAATGTGGAAAGCTAAGAAGCCATAATGTGTCAGATATGTACATGTGGTTTGGATTTTGAAGCTCAGCAAAACATTGTTTTCTTTTACATTTATTCAAAAACAAAAAATTTGTATGCGTCTTCACATGTCATTGACTTATACCTTCCGATTGATTTTGCTTGGCATGGTTTAATGGTTAGTGCACTGAAACAAAATGGAGTTCATATTTTTTGCCTCAATTTGAAGACAGACCTATGGATATACGGTGCCTTCAAAAGGTATTCACACCCCTCTACTTTCTCCACATTTTGTTATAGACTTACCTACAATGGATTAGTTCTGGATTAATTTTTGCCATCTATAATATATAAGCCCTGGATTGCTGATGTTATGAATTTACCATTTAGAGGACTCGAAGCCAACTGGACACCATGTTGCCAATAGCCAGAAAGCCCTATTATTGTAGACATGAATAAATATAGACATTAGAAATGAACATAAGCAGACATTAATAAATATAGGCATTCAACAATAATACATGTAGACATTAGGCAGTAGACAGTAAAAGATGTCTACTGCCTAGACAATTAAAAAAATGTAAGCATGAAATAATAAATTCATGCATGTCTCTCATTGAAAAAGGAAGACCAATATAGTTGTGGTGGCTTCAGAACAGTCCTCTATAAGTCTTCCAGGGTTTATACTAAATACAGACAAGCTTCTGGATGCTTTGAGTTGAGTGATAAAGGCCAGTATCAGAAAAGGCAGTTTTGTCACCAGTAAGATTCCGACAAGAACCTTTTGCTTATTGGCCCAAGGCCATCCCCAAGTCATGTACAACTGCGGCATTAGGAGTGATCATTCAATCACCCAGAAGGAAATGTACTTCTTAAAAATGTATATTGCCTCAATGGTGCATTCAATGTACTTACATGTAACAGAATGGGAACACTATATGGATGCTTTTTGTGTCAATCTCTATGTTTAGAATGCATGAGTTACGGATTTCTATGGTGAGAGCAAACAAACACAGATACTTATGTCATAGCAGAAGGCATCTGGACCACCTATTGAAGTGTACCTTGTGTTAAGTAATCAGGAGTTAAATGATCGGAAAGGAGATTGGTTTCCACTTGATTTTAAACTCACCAAGTTGAAACTGGCAATATTGTAAAAATAATGAAACATCAATAAATACAGACTTATGCAGTATTACCCCAACTTCGTGTATAGAATGTGTGCAATCACATTGATAACTCCAGTCAGCACTTGCACAATGTAAACTAAAGTATTGAGGATTTAGAGTCATGTGAAGTTGTCTTTTTTAAAAATTGGACATATGGATGTTATCTTCACTTCAACACTATTGACAGATAAATGTAACTTAATTTAATAAATGACACTGGAAGGTTATACAACTGTATGCAATCATTTATTCATCAGTAGTCTACAGAAATGCAATTTCATAATGAAAAATAAGTACACGCCTAGCTTCAGTAGCTGGTGTTGTCCCCTTTGGCTAAAATAATTTAATGTAGCTGTATCTCATATCAGTCTTATCAATCAAATGTATTTATAACCTAACCCAAAGAAAAATGTAGAGAACGCATCCCTTAGATTAACAAGGATTTACAATGGAGAATGTGAACTGACCCTACTCCCCCGGCACAATAATATAGCAGTGTAAAACCTTGGAGCTGAGATGGGGGAGTCCAGTGACACTGTGGCCCTATCTGGGGGTAACCCCGGACAGGGCCCAACAGGGCGCAAGTCAATCCACCCACATTGCCGAGCACCAACTAAAGGGACACCAACATACCACAACCACAGAGTGGTATCGCCCACAGAGTTGACTTCCATTGCTCGAAGGCCGCAACAGGGAAACAAAAGTAAGCCAGGATGTGGACAGTATCAAGCCTTTCCGTTCACCTTCACACTCTTGGGCCAGACTACACGTAATTATAGACCTTGCTGAAGAGATGAGTTTTTAGTTGTCTCTTGCATTAACTGGAAGATTTTTTAAGGTACTGCTTCAACTGTCATATTCGAAGTCTTTCTTAAATACAAAGCCTGCTTCAAGTCCCCTCACAGCATTTCGATAGTATTTAAGTCTGGGATTTTTTTACAACCATTCTATAATTCAACAATTTCTCTTTTTTTAGCATTGCTTGTGTGTTTTGAATTATATTCTTGTTGCAAGATCCATATTTGGTTCAGCTTTTTGACAGATGGCCTCATGTTCTGCAGAATTCTATTTTTCCTAGGCACTGTGTATCAACTCTTGTTACTTTTTGCTATTTTGGGGTTGGTATGTGTATAAGCACTTCATGGAAATTGCTTTTATAAAAATGGCTTTATAAAATAAATTTGATCGATTTCTTTGTTACCACACACCCAAATGGGTCAGACTATTTTATGTGTTATAAATGGTTAATGTAGGGGTAGGCTAACTTTCCACATGAGGACATTTCTGTTCATTTAAATTGCATAAATGGTTTCAAAGTTATATTATATATTGGGATACCTTCAAATTTAGCTCAAATATCCATGTGTTCAAATACGGAAGAAAAAAAGGGAGACTACATTCCAGGGTGTGTACTTTTTCACCTGACTGTAGATAAACTTTAGTCACCAAACATACAACCCACCGATCTAATGACATTTTCCAAAATACGCAATCCTTCCCCCCTCCACAACCCTTCTCTGCTCGGACGAAAGGGCCAGCCTCAAAACTACACGAAAGAAGATCATTGCATTAAAGGCATCGTTTAATATTAAATCTAAAGTTTGGAGAATAGAGCCAAAAGAGTGAACAATGCTTCACTTCCAGTGCCTGCAGAGGGCACTATAGCAACATTCAACACTACTGTTCCCTCCTAAATACTGGGTCTGGGCACCAGCACAACAATAGGACACTGGATGTTCTGATTGTCAGACTTCAGGCTGTAAGTATTGGCAACAACACTTCCTCACGGACTCTTATCACTCGGGGCCCACCGACCTGCTGCCCTACTGCCGATTCACCCGTGACTGTGGCTCTGCGTGAAACAATAACTCCATCACATTTCATGACAACACCAGAGTTTTTGGTCTGATAACCAACAACGATGATTCAGCCTATTGGGAGGAAGTTAGCAAACGGACAACATCTTGCCAGGACAACAACCTCTGCCACGTCATCAGCAACACAAGAGATATCACGCTTGACCCAGATGCAGACACAGGCGAATTGTTTCAAATTAATAATGATTTATTGTGGAGAAGAGTAGTTGAGGAAGGCAGGGTTGATACCAGGCTGGCAGCAGAGTTACAGGCAAGTGACAGGAAGAGAGGAGTCGGAGGCAGGCAGGAGATTGGTACACAGGCTGGCGGTGAAGGTACAGGTAGGTAGTAGGCAGAGAGTTCTTGAAGTCCGGGGACAGGCAGAGGTCAAGGCACGGGGCATGAACAGACCTAGTAACGGTTATTCCGGGAACGCTCGGTACAAACACACAAGACAAACTGGCACAGGACGAACACAGACCTACTGGCCAAGTGACTAACGGGCAGATGGGAGACACCTGGAGTGGGTGGGGCAAAACAAAACAAGTGAACACAATCAGGATGTGACAATGCTGGTTAACTTTAGGCAGAGAAGGGAATTTGCCCAGATGTACAGGTCTGCTATGGAGAGAGCATTGGTGTAGCTAAGGACTTGTTTTGGATCCTCAGTGCTACCAATGTTGCCAAGAGGGTGCAAAAGCAACAACTACACCTACCTTAGATGACTAAAGACACTTGCCATTCCTCCTTGGGTACTGACTGGCAGCAACACGGCCTGGTGTGGACACTGATTCACACAAGACTGCAAGACCCTCCAGTGTTGAAAACAGCTCAGTGCATGTGTCATTATTTTTACCTACACATTATACATCAACACTGTTGTTGCTTGCTCTTTGGGGTTTCAGGCTGGGTATCTGTAAAATCACTTTGTGAAAACTGCTCATGCAAAAAGGGCTTCATGAAATATATTTGATTGATTGATTGAGTGATTGATTGAACTACCCGTTTCTGTCAACGGAGAAAGGAAACTAACTGGAGAAAGGAATGTAAAGGGGTTTCCTTTTGACAGAGTACTCACAGACTCACAGACAAATACATTTTCTTTTGAGTCTGGGGCTACAGGAAGCTGAGGCATGAGTAAGAGCTCCCAGCAGCTCCTCTTCAATAAACCTCTCACTCTTTTACCAATCAATTGTTTCAGGGTTTGCCCCGATCTGGTATGTGTGACTAGAAACGAAAGGGGGTCTTTGATCATAGGTACTGCAGTTACTTTTTCCTTCATTTGTCATTTTAACGCCTCTTGTCGGGAATTGTTTGTAAACCAAGGTAAACACTATTGTTCTAATTCTACAGTGGTTTCTGACTCTGTAAACTCAGATGATCTAATTAATCATACTACTATTAAAACTACTAAAATTTTATAATGAAAAACAACATGAAGAATTACTGCAATGTTTATTCCATTTATTTTGAAATATTAATTAGGTAGACCCGCTATTAAAGCAGGAGGTAAAGAGACTGGATAGGGCATCTAGAATGATTGCTTCCTTGGTTTCTTCCTGGTGTTAGATACATTGTTTTTTCCATGTTGACCTTTGAATGCTAGATAAGAGTTACTTGCAGAGTGGGTGTAATTGCACAAAAAAGTATAGTATTAGGATTTACCATCACACTACATAATCAAAACAATCTTTATAATTAGTATTGTTATGTTCATGACATATGTACCTTTGAGAAGAGTCGAAACTGATAACTGAATGCTGATCTCTTCCTTTTCACCAGACTTTGGAAGCCTAGCCGGCCTGGCCTTGTCACTGCCAAATGCTTTGTCTGAGGACAACTTGATATAACGTGTAACGACAGCCCCGCGTGGTGCTGCAAGCCCTCTCCCTCTCTGGCGCTACAACTCACTGGCGTACTAACCACCAGCAGGAAAGTGATGGCAGCAATGCATCCCATGGACACACCTGCTCCCATCACTGATTATGTTGGCTATTAGTTTCACTGTTTCACTTGCATCTCACAGATTATTATGTCTGTATGCTGACTGTGAAGTGCCATTCCTTGTTTTTGAATACATATAAAATGAAAGCTAAACTCTCACCTGTTTGTCATCTTTTTGGTTTTACGTTCCTTTTTGCCTTACCATTTACGCACTCGCAACCCTCGCATTTCACATGAAGGTGAAGAGCCAGTTTCATTTCATTTGTTTAATGTTTCCCTGGTTAATGATTTCACCAAGGCATTGTTGAATACAGAATCCTGTGACTTCATTGCCACCTGCACCTTTTTGCCGGACCGCGTAAGAAGAGCGAATGTGACTGACTGACTGACTGACTGACTGACTGACTGACTGACTGACTGACTGACTGACTGACTGACTGACTGACTGACTGACTGACTGACTGACTGACTGACTGACT
>JACXGI010003120.1:21727-52407 GCA_016801175.1 Esox masquinongy | reverse complement strand
GAAATGAAATCTGCATTTCCATAAAGTTGGTCAGCAGCAGGAAGCATGAAGTGCTCTAAAACTTCCTGGTAGATGGCTGTGTTGACCTTGGACCTCAGAAAACACAGTGGACCAACACCAGCAGATGACATGGCACCCCAAACCATCACTGAATGTGGAAACTTTACACTGGACTTCAAGCAATGTGGATTCTGTGCCTCTCCTCTCTTCCTCCAGACTCTGGGCCCTTGATTTCCAAAGGAAATGCAAAATTTACTTTCATCAGAGAACATAACTTTGGACCACTCAGCAGCAGTCCAGTCCTTTTTGTCTTTAGCCCAGGCGAGACGCGTCTGACGCTGTGTCTTGTTCAAGAGTGGCTTGACACAAGGAATCCGGCAGCTGAAACCCATGTCTTGCATACGTCTGTGTGTGGTGGTTCTTGAAGCACTGACTCCAGCTGCAGTCCACTCTTTGTGAATCTCCCCCACAGAATCTCCCCCAGAGAGAGAGAGAGAGAGAGAGAGAGAGAAAGAAAGAGAAAGAGAGAGAGAGAGAGAGAGAGAGAGAGAGAGAGAGAGATTAAAAGGTTAAAATTAAGAGACCACTGCAAATTGACTGCTTCTGTTCCTCACTCAAAACGATCCTTTTCAACTTTTTTGGAAAGGAAAGAAAAAGGTGCGGTGGTCTCTTAATTTTTTCCGCAGCTGTATATTCAAATTTCACTACAGTGCAGGTGTTTGTGTGTGTGTGTGGCAGGTTTAAGTTTCGAGCCACCAACAGCCTGGGCCAGTACACAGACTCTGACTACTCTGAACATGTCAGAACCGCAGGTAACCACCCCTATCTTCTCCAGTACACAGGTCACCTCTCCGGGTCTACTGATTAAACAATACTTCTGTCTGTCTGTCTGTCAGTGAATGGGCTGTTGACCAGGGATGAACAGATCATTCTGGGAGTTCTCATCTCCTTCTTCCTCGCTGTGCTGCTCGTCATCATCATCTACGCCTCTGTCAGGTAAACACAATGTTCCTCTTAAGGTTCCAGCTGAGCATTCTAATTTCTCTAGCTGGTTCTGACAGTTCAGACCCAATCGGCCATAGTCTGTGGTGCCAGAGTGATTGACAGGTCCCTCATACAATGACAGGATCCGTCAGCGGCAGAAGGAGGGCGGGACCTACTCTCCCCGGGAGGCGGAGATTATAGAGACCAAGTTTAAACTGGATCAGCTGATTGCTGTGGCTGACCTGGAGCTGAAGGAAGAGAAGCTACACCGGTGTGTGATGTGTGTGTGCTTGTGTTTGCAGGTCTTTTTCTCTCTCTCTTTCACACACACACTCCTGCTTTCTATTCGCATACACCTTCATAAACAGTATGTCTATTCTACTGTACCTCTAATGTGCTACTGGCCTACCATTAAGCCTCGAGGCTTGGCTGTTAACACACACACACACACACACACACACAAAAAAAACACGGCTGTCTACCCTCACACTCTCTCACTCTAAACCCCCTTCCAAACACTCTAACTCTACCCCTCTCACACTCACTCCTCTCACTCTAACACCCCCTTACACTCTTTCACTCTAACCCCTTCTGTCACTCTTTCACTCTAACCCCTTCCCACAATCTCTCTCCAGGTATTCCTCCTTCTTCTTTAGACGGAAGGAGATATTTGTCATCCAGTAAGTTGGTAGTTGCCTGTGTTTGTACCCTCTGTTTGTTGCCGTCACTGTCTGTTTTCAGTGTAGCCTGTAGTTGTATCATGTGTAATGGCTCTTTGTGTATGTGTGTGTGTGTGTGTGATGGAAATTAAAATCCATCCAGTAGAACTCATTCAGTGTGAGACAGAGACAAATCTTTATTACACAAGTTTTATTAAAACTTGCAAGGAGAGATCACAGCAAACAAGGTAACCAGTGAAAAATCTCTGCCGAGGCTCAGAAAACTATCAGTACTTATACAGGAAAGGGGTGAGGTAAGATACTGCACGGCTGTCTTATGTCAACAGCACATGTTCCCTTTTGTTCTATCCATTCCTAAGTTTTACCCAAAGGGCAGGCTGTCCCTCCTCACCCAGGACACTAAAGGGATGTTGTAAAGGACCTTTTCAACTCAGATCGGCCACATACCTTCAGATCAAATTACAGACACACTGATGGCTTTAACAGATTGACAGAGGACCCAATGATCTACTGATAACTTTCAAAGACGTGTGCCACATACAGATAAACGAAGACCGAATCCCCTCTCCCACATTTATGACACTATCAGCACATCCCTCTTCTTGTCTAAACGCAGACTGTACTTTCCAATCAGCTCAATACTCAGCTAGAAACATACATTGTAGAATTCATGAATACATTAGCTCAGTAAAATTCCATAACAGTGTGTTGCGGTGCGGTGTTGCCCTGTGTGTTGTTGCCCGTCACATGGCCTTAGCGTGCAGTGAAGTGCTGTCATTCAGAGTGTAGTAGACAGTCTAGTCACATTCTACTGTCAACTCTGTTTCAGACTTCTCAGCTACAGAAAGTCTCTCAAGTAAGTAACCAGATGAGAGCTGCGCTGTGTGTGTTCTGTGTGAATGTGTTGTTCATCAACAGTTGGATGTCAAGGATTTCTCTAACCCACGTTCTCTCTGTCTCTCAGACCGATCAGTAAGAAGTCTTTCCTGCAGCATGTTGAGGATCTGTGTGCCAATGAGAACACCAAGTTTCAGGAAGAGTTTGCGGTATGTGACTGAACTCTGTGACAACCTGTGCGTTTGTGTGTCTGTGCGTTTGCGCGTGTGTTTCTACTGACAGTGTCAACCCTGTCCTCTCCAGGAGCTGCCCAAACTGCTACAGGACCTGGCTACTTCAGATGCTGACCTTCCCTGGAACAGATCCAAGAACCGCTTTATTAACATCAAACCCTGTGCGTACAGACACACCCAGATACACCCCCACACTGAGCTTAACAAACCCACACAGATACACCCCCACACTGAGCTTAACAAACCCACACAGATACACCCCCACACTGAGCTTAACAAACCCACCCAGATACACCCCCACACTGAGCTTAACAAACCCACCCAGATACACCCCCACACTGAGCTTAACAAACCCACACAGATACACCCCCACACTGAGCTTAACATACTCACAGATCCTAACAACTCTTTCTTGAACAGACAACAACAGCCGCGTCAAGCTTCTGTCTGAACCTGGCATGCCAGGATCTGACTACATCAACGCAAGCTTCATCTCAGTGAGTCACACACACACACACACACATACATTTAGAGGACATGTCACCCCTTGTTGAGCTTCTCCATGTAAACACATTGTATTTATGACACAGCTGGAGACCTGGGACTCTGCCCTTTTCTGACTGGAACAGTCTCTCTTACTGCATCTCCCCCTCAGGGCTATCTGTGTCCCAGTGAGTTTATCGCCACCCAGGGTCCTCTCCCCGGGACTGTGGCTGACTTCTGGAGGATGATCTGGGAGACTCGCACACGAACCATCGCCATGCTCACACAGTGCTATGAGAAAGGAAGGGTAAAGTCTACACCAAAGTCTCAGTAGTGGGGAAACGTCTGTTTAGATCTGCTGTCACCAAATGGTGTGTGCGTGTGCGTGTGCGTGTGTGTGTGTGTGTGTGTGTGTGCGCGTGTAGATCCGGTGTCACCAGTACTGGCCAGAAGACACCAAGCCGGTGACAGTGTTTGGGGACATCATTATTACCAAGCTGACTGAGGACATCTACCCTGACTGGACAGTCAGAGCTCTCAAAGTGGAGAGGGTAAAGCACACGTGTATTTCACTGGTTTATACCCCGAGTGAGTGAGTGAGTTGACAGTGTCATGGTCTCTCCCCCCCCCCCCTTACCCCAGCATGGAGACTACATGGTGGTCCACCACTTCAACTACACCTCGTGGCCGGAGCATGGCGTGCCCGAGTCCAGCGCCACCCTCATTCAGTTTGTCAGAGCCATCCGGGCAAACAGGCATGACAACACCACCATAGTGGTTCACTGCAGTGCCGGCGTGGGCCGAACAGGCGTGTTCATCGCGTTGGACCACCTGATCCAGCACATCAGTGACCACGACTTCGTGGACATCTACGGCCTCGTGGCTGAGCTCCGCAGCGAGAGGATGTGCATGGTTCAGAACCTGGTGAGAGCGTACAGCCAGACTCATGTCATACAGCATGAGTCATGTCATACAGCCAGACTCATGTCATACAGCATGAGTCATGTCATACAGCATGAGTCATGTCATACAGCCAGACTCACGTCTTACAGCATGAGTCATGTCATACAGCATGAGTCTTGTCATACAGCCAGACTCATGTCATACAGCATGAGTCATTATATCAGGAAGTATTCTAGGGGAAAACACAATTTCATTTAATAGGATCTAATTTCCCCCTGGTTTCCTGATGATAATCTCAGTATGCTCATGTCCCCAGGCCCAATATATGTTCCTACACCAGAGCACTCTGGATCTGCTCAGCAGTAAAGGAAACAGCCAGTCCACCTGGTTTGTCAACTACTCTGCTCTGCAAAAGATGGACTCACTGGATGCTATGGAGGGTGAGGTCACACACATTCACACACACAATAGTCTACATATACATTACATCACATCTCATCTGTTCTGTACTCTCCCAGGTGATGTTGAGCTGGAATGGGAAGAAACCACAATGTAATGCCAGTTCTTGGTGTATAAACACACACCTATCCCTGGGTCATGTGGCCAAACCCTGGACACAGCCGCTGCCTGTCAGATGGACTGCTCCCCCAGAGACGAGGAGATAGATGAGGAGAAAGGAGAGTGAAAGGAGAGAGACTGTTGTAGTCCAGAGTAATGCCTTCAGTTTTTTCCAGCTTCCAAGGGAACACAAGTTGCCCTTTTCTGGCAAAGGGTCAAAATCACAAACCAGAAACGGGGTTGGTTACATTGGCTTGTGTCTACATTTTAGAAGTCCACAAGTAGAAAGGTAGTTTGCACCAGTCATCTTACCGTGTATTTTATTGGATTCTTGTAATGATTTTTGTACATTAACTTATTCTGCCAAATGGTGTTGTGTCACTTTGTTCATTTTTGGTCCCTGTGTTACTATATTATGAGTTATGTTTGTCAGGGTCATTACAAGGTTTAGGCTATAAACGTCACTATTTATGTGTGTTCTTGATGTGTTGTTTCTTGAGAGTTCCACATCTGTGTTTTAGACATCAAGTAAAATAATCAACTGTACTACTCACCTGCGTGTCACTGTGTGCCGTTTAGGGCCGGGGTGTTTCAAACTGAAGTTGTCTGTGGGTGTACTGTAGGTGGTTCACAATTTGTTTTATTTACTACAATTTACTCCCCAAAATGATAACAGTGGGGAGTACTATTGATATTATTTTATATACATTTTGTCAATACACTTGGTTTATAATAATAATGTGCTTATATCTATTAGTCACTGATCAAATTGACTTTAGCTGAAAGGTATTTTATGTTAGAAATTGTTTTCCCCTAAACGTAACCCATAATCCAAAATCCCATTTCCCCTAGTTGGTCCATGTCAAAAAATATTGCAGTGCCCATGCTTTCAAATCAACGTGGATCAAACACACACACACACAAAAGCACACACACACACACACACACACACACACAGAGGAGTCAGGACTCAGGACAGAGTACAAACTACTTTATTCTTTAATTCTCTTCCAACAGAAATCTTTAGAAATATTAATTTAATAAACACTGTAACTGTTATAAACATGATATTCTCTTAGTAAATACTTTAGAAATGTGACGATGCTCAGTGAAGCACATCTCCCAGATGGGTGCAGGACAGGTGACCCAGACTAGGGCTAGGACGATTACATGTTGGGCTTTTAGAACATGCTAAAAGGTCTACCTTGACTGCTGCTGACTTCCACTAAACCATCTAATGCTAACGCAAGCGCGGTCACAGCTACAGTATAGCCCTTAACACAGAGCCCTGATAATGTAGGGATGCCATCATGTAGATGTGTCATCATCTCCGTGCACATTTCCATGGTAACTGGACTGCCTATTCTGCCCACCAAGGCAACAGTGGGGGTTCTGTCGCCCCTATAATCTGAAAAACAAATATTTTTTTATCTTCCAAACTAAATACATTTTCTTTCTCTCTGAACAAATACAGAAATGCACACATTGGCACTCAGCCCATGGCTTCTCTATTAAATCTATGTCCCCTATATACACACATCTCCAGTGTTCTGATGAAATAATATGGTGCAACAATTAGAGGATCAGTCAGTGGATCACTAAGTACCAAATCCCTCAGAGAGTGGGGAAGGAAAAGATGTGACAACAATCAATAATTATAATAATCAAACAGATTCAATAATCTGATAAAACATACTTCATAAGTCATATTCTCTGTTTTGATGCCGTGTGTGTGTGTGTGTGTGTGTGTGTGTGTGTGTGTGTGTGTGTGTGTGTGTGTGTGTGTGTGTGTGTGTGTGTGTGTGTGTGTGTGTGTGTGTGTGTGTACACGTGTGTGTACGTGTGTGTGCGTGTGTGTACGTGTATGTACATCTGTGTATACTGTGACATGCAGTCCAGTGAAAAATAGAACAGGTTAATCATGTGAGAATGGATAATACTTAACCCTTTAAGTTCAGAACGTAACATTGCATATTCAACAGGACTAATCAGATAGAATGTAAAAGATGCAGATTATTAAAGAATTAGATACAATGTTCATCTTTTTTATCAACCAATAATGAATAGAACATTACAAACTAATAAGTTGATGTTATCAACCAATCAAATGTTAAGTTAGAATGCTGAACAGCGTGTCGTCATTATTGGTGTTTCCTGAGTGTAAGGTTTAGACCCATGTAGCAAAACCTCTGAGTTTACAATGGTATTGACTTCATACAAGCACGTGGCCAGACACACTGTTTTGCATGCACACACTCACACACAATGGCACACCCTCGTAATCTCACAAATGCAGGTAACCCACAATATAATCAGGGTGGAAGTCGGACGTTACAAATAGAGACACATATTGTAATCTTCCGTGAGGACTCTGGAGATGCAGTCAGCTGCTCTGATGTACTCACTTCCTTAGAAAAATCTGAAGTATTATTAGCATTTAATGATCACCTTGTAACACATCATCAAAACATAGACTGACAAATAGCAGGGCAGAAACCCTGGAGAGTTGAAGATGTGATGGAGACCAGTCAACATGTCCGGGCAGCTCCCTTCACTGGGAGGAGATCCATTGGCTGTGATATTAGGGTTTAGAATGGAAGGGGGTCCTAAAGGGTCTTTTCTAAAGCCAGGTACAGGTCACACATCACAGATGCAAGGTTAGAAAATGTGTTGGTAGAAATGTTGTCAAAATGATATCATATTCCAAAACACCGTACAGATGACTTGATTTTTACTGAATCTTCTCTATTGTCTCCAGTATCTCCTTACCTCCTCTTCCTCTGTCTACGTTCTTCATCACGCCCTTCCTCTATCCTTGACTGTGTCTTTGTGTTGTGAGTCTCTGTACATGACTATTAAATAAAAAGGTCAGAGGGCGCATGTTTAGCCTGGTGGTGTCAATGGTGGAGGGCCTTATGTCAGACGAGGCTGCGGGAGCCACTAGAGTTGCGTCTGCGGAGGGGGTGAGGCAGGGTGTGTGGGAGGGGCAAGGGGGAGTCGGGGGGACAGTACTGGTGAGGGTGGTTGTAGGGGGGAGGAGGGGGAGGCAGAGGGGGCTCAGATCCCTCTCTGACTCGTACTGGTGTGGACATTGCTGATTGGATGAGACGGTGGTGGGAGGAGGGACTTCCTTGGCTGAGGAAGGCTTCCATTCGCCCACGGCCGCTCTGGTCCACAACAATCACCTTGACAATCTGCTGGCATTGAATGAGGGTGTCTGGGCGAATGTCCCCGGGGTGTGTGGGGCTTAGCATGGCAGGGGGAGCTGCCAGAGCCAGCTGGGTAGAGTCAGGACCGGTCACATGGTACGTCTGGAGCAGCCTATCAGGGCTGGGCTGGGTCAGATGGTAGGTCTGCAGCAGCCTATCAGGGCTGGGCTGGGTCATGTGGTAGGTCTGCAGCAGCCTATTGTGAATTGACACCTAGTTTAGAAACAGCCAGAGAATGGCATGAGGAGTTACCAGCCTGGACGCAGCCTACAGCAGCCCTCTGGTGGGTTAGACACTGACAGCATGCAAGCATGCAAGGAGTGAGCACATGCTATCACACACACACACATACATACATATACAAACCAGCCCAGAGACACCTGTGTTTTACTGAATGGAAAATGCAATGTTAAAATTCTGGAACAACTCAATGAGGGAGTGTTTGTAGAGGGAGAGTTTGTGGAGGAGGGGGAGTGTGTTGAAGAGGAAGAGTGTGTGAAGGAGGGAGAGTGTGTGGAGGAGGAGAGTGTGTGTATTAGGGGGAGCGTGTGGAGAAGGGAGGGAAGGAGGAAGAGAAGAGTGTTGAGGAGGGAGAGTGTGGAGGAGGGAGAGTGTGTGGAGGAGGGAGAGTGTGTGGAGAAGGGGTTGTTTGGAGGAGGGAGAGTGTGTGGAGGAGGGAGAGTGTGTGGAGAAGGGGTTGTTTGGAGGAGGGGAAATATGTGGAGGAGGGAGAGTGTGTGGAGTAGGGAGAGTGTGTGGATTAGGTAGTGTGTGGAGAAGGGGGGTGTTTGGAGAAGAAGTGTGTGGAGGAGGGAGAGTGTGTGGACAGAGATGACACCGAGGGCATGGTGTCTCCAACAGAGATATGTAACTATCTGTACAAAAATAATTTTGGAGTGGGGGAACTGGGCTTAAAACATACACATGTCCACACACACACATTAACCCTGAGTTTAGCCAAGAAAATGGCAGCAAGCCAGCAGGGCTTGGAAAAGCTTATGATGGTGTGGAAGCAGATGTGTTAACAGAACCAGCAACAAGCAGGAGGCTAATAATTAACCCTGCATTAGCAGGTGATAAGTAGTTGCTGGCTCCTGTTAGCAGATTGCTGATGGTTAAATTTAGCCCTCCTCTTGCAGCTGTAAAGCTCTGAAGCACACAGAGCAGGAAGGAGCTGAGAACGGTCTCTTTACTCCTCACCTGTCTGTATTTTCCTACAATCTCTCACACTTACCTGAGGCAGAGCGTTTATATGACTTACCTCCACGGTGTTGTTGCCAGTCTTGTCATACAACTCCTGCTGGCCTGAGGGAGAAACACAACAGTGTTTCAGATAGAGACGGCATCACAGGCGAAGAAAACTAAAGCCATTACTTTTTCCGGATCTGGCAAACTAACCAGAAAAACTCCAAACCTTTCACAGTATGATGTAATTAATCTGTGGTAAATGTGGTTTATGAAGCGACATCAAAAGCTGTTAATACCTTCAGATCACTATTCAGGTGAAAGCATACATTTGAAAAAACATTAAGAGCTAAAACTATGCAGTGGACAGGAAAGTATACAAGAGCAGATTTAAAAACATTAATGTGCAATTTATGTTTAGCAGACCCCACAATCTGTGATTTAAAATACACTAAATAAATAGCCTACATTTATAACTATTTTCTATGAGAAAGGAAAATGTATATGACATATATTGATTTATAGCTAATCTCTAATTGTATAGAAAATACTTATTTTGTATAGAATTGTATGTATGCTTGTTTAGAGGAAATTCAGTTTTAAATCTCCTGTCTAGAATTTCCTTTTAGGATGATCGGTTGATGGTGCAGGAGAAACATTAAGGAAATTTTAACATGAACACGCGTTTTGTTTGTTTGCACAAATTAACATTTTTATTTTGTACTTAAATCATCTAATCTGTTAATAATCAACATAAACTGCAATAAGCCTTTCATCTCATCAAAAGAAACACTTATGGTACTTACCTATACAAGGTGTTTATGGAAATAACTATTTGAACGCCTGGAACATACCCACTACAAATAAGTTGCTGGTGGAAAGTAGAGCGTATACCTTGAGTGTTGTACCTGGCCTGCATGACCTTGGATTTCCTTAAATCTGAGTGGTTAAGACGCGCAGAGACCCTGTAGCAGCAGGTCGATTTGAAGGACAGAGAAGCTGTGACCGCGGTGACAAATCGTAAGTCCAAACTAAGAGGAAAGTAACAGCACGCTGCCTATTCTTCTTGGTCCTAAGCATGTAAATGAAGTCAAAAGTGCTGTGGCGAATGTTGCCTTGCTACATGTTTTCCGGTGATCACGTGTAGACGTTAGTGGCTAAGTTCTTTGTTACCGGCCGGGGTTCCTGTCAGTCCACTGACTGTGTCCATCTGTCCTCCGTTGGTGTGGGGAGGGTGAGTCTGGCCCCCCTGTTCTCTCTCCAGCTCCCCTGTAGACAAACAGATATGAGACCATAGAGATATGACCAGATCATTACAGAAATTGTGTGTGTGTGTGTGTGTACGCTTGCGCTCACATTGGATGTGTATCTGTTCCATCTCGTTGACCTCAGTTATGGACTCCCGTAGCTCCTCTGTGAACTTTCTGAGCTCCTCCCCACTCGGGGAGCAGAAACTCACCGTCTGCTTTTTCTCTGACGAGAACGGGCTCAACATGGTGATGCCATGAGCATAGTCTGAACACACACACAAACCACTATGTAACTACGACGGTGACAATCTGACAGTGTCACAACTCATAGTTATGTATTTAACAGTAGTGTTATAGGAGAGTAGCAAAAGTAGTAATAGTAGTAGTATTAATGGTAGTAGTAGTACAACAGTAGTAGTAGAACAGTAGAAGTAGTTGTATTTGTAGTATTAGTAGTTCAGTAGTAGCGATATTACTAGTTCTATTAGTAATATTATTATTAATAGTATTACTGGTAGTAGTAGAGATACTCTGTAGTAGTTACATTCGTTGCTGAACAGGTGGAACTGCATGCCCAGTAGACCCATGGCTTTACAGAAAGTGTAGGATGCAGAAGTCTTCTTCTTAGGACACAGCTTCAGGATCTGTGTGAGGGGATAGCAGAATGGGCATCAGCCATACTGTCCTTACGCAAACGTGTTTGTGTGTGGGTGCATGTGTGTTCTCACCAGTATGAGGTCATTGAAGAGGAACACTTCTCTCTGGGTGTTGGCCAGTTTCTGTTTCAGAGGTTTGTTGTAGTCTGCCACTTCAAAAAGACGACAGCAGCACACCAGCCTACGATGTGGCACGGACAGGATCTACAGAAAATAAACACACAAGCCATGGTATTAATAACCTCCCTCACACACACACACAACTTCACAAATTTCACACTTTCTTATCTTTCTTTGACACATTTCTGACCGACAACTAAACAAACGGAAATTAATGCATTTTGGGATTGCTGACGTGCCGTATGCTGCTTGCTGTTACTCGTTCCAGCTAAACCTGGGTCGCTGCTAGAGCCGACAGAGATTTTCAACCGGGTTTACCCACTGGAGTTGGAAACCAGGCCTGAGCCGTCTTCGGAGGGGAATGATCGGCAGGCATTTTCTACCGGTGGCCCAAAAAAACTGAAAACTCTAGCCATCGGCGATTCCGTTACCCGCAGTATTAGACTAAAGAATCAGCCGGCGACCATACGCTGTTTACAGGGGGGGCAGAACAACCGACATTGACGCAAATCTGGGGTTGGTGCTAGCGAAGTCTAAAACTGGCCCGTACAGAATACAGAGATGTTTTTATTCACGTTGGCACCAACGCCGTTAGGACGAAACTGTCAGACGATACGAAGCAGAACATAGCGTCAGTGTTAAAATAGTTAGAAAGAGATGTCGGCATCGAGTAATTGTCTCTGGCCCCCAACCCTCCCATCTACAGCAGACTCGCACAACTCAGTCGCTGGCTGAAAACGGAGTTCTGCTCGTCGCAGGAGGTAGGGTTTGTAGATAACTGGCTCTCTTATTATGACTCTCCCAGAAATAGGGCCAAGCCCGATCTGCTGAAGAGCGACAGACTCCATTCTATCTGGAGTGCTGCTCTTCTTTTATCTAGGCACATTGTCAGGAGTCTCACTCTTATAGCCTCACCATGAGATAGGGTGCAGGTCAGGCTGCAGGCTATTGGCCAGCCTGCTAGCATAGTGCAGTCGGTCAATAGCATAGCCAGAGCAGTTAGCATAGTTTTGCCAGGTTATTGTAATAACTGCCAGGTTATTGCAAGGTTTTTATTTTTCATTTTTCCCCCTCGAAGATTTCAGTTTGTTTTTTAATGGAATTGTTCACATTATAGGTCACATTAAAAGTGGAAAGTGTTCTGACATGATTTATCTTTGTCTCATTCTTTTAAATCACAAAAACGTGGCATTTTAACAGGGCTGTGTAGACTTTTTATATCCACTGTAGGTCTGTAGGAAGAATGGTCTCAAGTCATGCTCTGTATACACAGGCATCCGAGTTCTATATCTATATGTATGACGTCAGATATTTTTCCGCTACTGAGGGGCCTAGCTCCAATAGTCACGGTTCGCCACTGCCGAAAAGCACTCACATCTGCTCGATCAGCTTATTTCTCCAACTTGATTGAGGTGACAAAAAAAATTCTCTTTGATGCAGTTGCAAAGTTAACAAAAAAGCATTGCTCAAAAAGTGAAGTGGGTCTTTACTGCAGCAGTAATGAATCCATGAACTTCTTTGATGAAAAGATCATCACCATTAGAAAAGAAATGACAGACTCCTCAAACAGGTATAGTCCTCAAAACTTCAGTTGTTCTGAGAATGCACAGAACTTCCCTGACCATGTATTAATAGGGACATTTTTTGATCCTGTATCGCTCGACATTTTCACTAAATTAGTAATGAGTTCTAAACCCACCAACTGTCAACTAGACCAGATTCCTACTTAAGGAGCTATTTCCTGTGCTAGGTCAGCCGATGTTGAACATAATGAATTGCTCCCTATCCCCCGGATGAATACCAAACTCACAAAAAATAGCATAAATAAAGCCTCTTCTGAAAAAATCTAATCTGGATCCGAAAATATTAAACAATTATAGGCCAATATCGACCCTCCCGTTCCTCTCAAAAATCTTGGAAAAATCTGATTCCCAACAACTAAATGCCTTCCAGAGGAAAATTAACATTTATGAAATGCTCCAGTCTGGTTTCAGACCCATCATTGCACTGAGACTGCACTCGTGAAGGTGATAAATTACTTTCTCATGGTTTCAGACAAAGGTTCAGCATCGGTTCTGCTGCTTCTTCATCTTAGTGCTGCCTTTGACACAATTGATCACTCCGTTCTCTTAGAGAGATTGGAAACCCATATTGGGCAACCCAGACACGTTCTAGCCTGGTTTAAATCGTATTAATCTGAAAGATATCAGTTCATATGTGTGGATGGCCTATCCTCTGAGGAATCATGTTTTGGTGTTCCTCAAGGGTCGGTTTTGGGACCACTATTGTTTTCACTACACTGTGTGCACAATTATTAGGCAAATCGTATTCCTCAAGATTTATTTTATTGTTGAACAAACACAATGCTCTCTGTCAATCCAAAATATATTTGAACCTCAAACCTGAATGTTTAATAAAGGAAAAGTGAGTTTTGATCTTTCTCAGGGGTATACATAAGTGTGCACAATTATTAGGCAACAATTGGTGTGCGGAATTATTAGGCAACTACAGTATCTCACAAAAGTGAGTACACCCCTCGCATTTCTGCAAATATTTGATTATATCTTTTCATGTGACAACACTGAAGAAATGACACTTTGCTACAATGTAAAGTAGTGAGTGTACAGCTTGTATAACAGTGTAAATTTGCTGTCCCCTCAAAATAACACAACACACAGCCATTAATGTCTAAACCGCTGGCAACAAAAGTGAGTACACCCTTAAGTGAAAATGTCCAAATTGGGCCCAAAGTGTCAATATTTTATGTGGCCACAATTATTTTCTTGCACTTAACCCTATTGGGCATGGAGTTCACCAGAGCTTCACAGGTTGCCACTGGAGTCCTCTTCCACTCCTCCATGATGACATCACAGAGCTGGTGGATGTTAGAGACCTTGCGCTCCTCCACTTTCTGTTTGAGGATGCCCCACAGATGCTCAATAGAGTTTAGGTCTGGAGACATGCTTGGCCAGTCCATCACCTTCACCCTGAGCTTCTTTAGCAAGGCACTGGTCGTCTTGGAGGTGTGTTTGGGGTCGTTATCATGTTGGAATACTGCCCTGCGGCCCAGTCTCCAAAGGAAGGGGATCATGCTCTGCTTCAGTATATCACTGTACATGTTGGCATTCATGGTTCCCTCAATGAACTGTAGCTCCCCAGTGTCGGCAGCACTCATGTAGCCCCAGACACACCCACCACCATGCTTGACTGTAAGCAAGACACACTTGTCTTTGTACTCCTCACCTGGTTGCTGCCACACACACTTGACACCATCTGAACCAAATAAGTTTATCTTGGTCTCATCAGACCACAGGACATGGTTCCAGTAATCCATGTCCTTAGTCTGCTTGTCTTCAGCAAACTGTTTGCAGGCTTTCTTGTGCATCATCTTTAGAAGAGTCTTCCTTCTGGGACGACAGCCATGCAGACCAATTTGATGCAATGTGATGCGTATGGTCTGAGCACTGACAGGCTGATCCCCCACCCCTTCAACCTCTGCAGCAATGCTGGCAGCACTCATAAGTCTATTTTCCAAAGAAAACCTCTGGATATGACGCTGAGCACGTGCACTCAACATCTTTGGTCGACCATGGCGAGGCCTGTTCTGAGTAGAACCTGTCCTGTTAAACCGCTGTATGGTCTTGGCCACCATGCTGCAGCTCAGTTTCAGGGTCTTGGCAATCTTCTTATAGCCTAGGCCATCTTTATGTAGAGCAACAATTCTTTTTTTCAGATCCTCAGAGAGTTCTTTGCCATGAGGTGCCATGTTGAACTTCCAGTGACCAGTATGAAGGAGTGTGAGAGCGATAACACCAAATTTAACACACCTGCTCCCCATTCACACCTGAGACCTTGTAACACTAATGAGTCACATGACACCGGGGAGGGAAAATGGCTATTTGGGCCCAATTTGGACATTTTCACTTAGGGGTGTGCTCACTTTTGTTGCCAGCGGTTTAGACATTAATGGCTGTGTGTTGAGCTATTTTGAGGGGACAGCAAATTTACACTGTTGTACAAGCTGTACACTCACTACCTTACATTGTAGCAAAGTGTCATTTCTTCAGTGTTGTCACATGAAAAGATATAATCAAATATTTGCAAAAATGTGAGGGGTGTACTCACTTTTGTGAGATACTGTAATTAAAAAAATAGTTTCTCCCAACTCACGTGTTTATTTTCAGTTTTTAAAGTAAGTGTAACAAATAAGTGACACAAAATGACAATTAATTAAAAAAATTCCTTTCAAAAATATTCAGTGACCAATATAACCACCCTTCTTTTCAATAACTGCCATGAGCCTTCCATCCATGGAGTCAATCAACAATCAACTTTCGCTGAAGCAGCAACCACAGCCTCCCAAATGCTGTTCAAAGAGGTGTATTGTCTTCCCTGACTGTAAATCTCGCATTTGAGAAGGGCCCACAAATTCTCAATAGTATTTAAGTCAGAAGAGTAAGGGGGCCAGGTCATTATTCGGGCATCTATGTGGCCCTTGCTGGCTAGCCAAGCAGTGGAGTACTTGGATGCATGTGATGGAGCATTGTCCTGCATGAAGATCATGGCCTTCTTGAATGCTGAGGACTTCTTCCTGTACCACTGTTTGAAGAAAGTATCTTCCAGAAACTGGCAGTAGGTTTGGGAGTTGAGTTTCAGTCCATCTTCAACCCGAAAAGGTTCAACTACCTCATCCTTAATGATAGCAGCCCATACCAGTACCCCTCCTCCACCTGGCTGGCGCCTGACTGAAGTGTGTCCATTAGGGACCCAGCCACGGGCCCATTCATCTGGTCCATCAAGAGTCACTCTCATTTCATCTGTCCATAAAACCATTGAAAAATCTGTCTTCAGGTATTTCTTTGCCCAATCTATACAGTACATTTCAAATCTTATTCAGTGGTGGTCGTGTTTCAGCCTTCTTGAACTTGGCCATGTCCCTGAGCACTTGACACCTTGTACTTCTGGACACTCCAGGTAGGTTGCAGTTCTGGAATATGATGGCACTGGAGGATAATGGGTTCCTGGTAGCTTCACGTTTAATTCTTCTGCAGTCTTTTGCAGTTAATTTCCGTCTTTTCTTCTCCATGCGTTTTTTGCACCCCAGTTGACTATTCGCAACAAATCCTTTGATTGTCTGGTGGTCACGCCTCAATAGTCTAGCTATTTCAAGATTGTTGCATCCGTCTGAAAAGCATTTTACAATTTTTGACTTTCCAGTGTCAGTTAAATCTCTTTTTTGGCCCATTTTACCTGAGGTCATGAAGCTGCCTAATAATTATGCACACCTTGATATTTGGTGTTGTTCACTGTTGCCACACCCTCCCTCATTACACCAATAACTTTTACCTGAAAATGATTCAATCCAATGAGCATTCAAGTTTATATGGTTTGGAGTTGGAAAATGTGCATAAAAATAATGATGCGCACATAATAATAATTATGGCCATCCACGTGATGTAAAAGAAAACATGATTCATCAGACCAGGCCACCTTCTTCCATTGTTCCATGGTCCAGTTCTGATGCTCATGGGCCCATTGTAGGTTCTTTCGGCAGTGGACAGGGGTCAGCATGGGCGCCCTGACTGGTCTGCGGCTACACAGCCCCATACGCAATAAACTGCGATGCACTGTGTGTTCTGACACCTTTCTATTAGTACCAGCATTAACTTTTTTAGCAATTTGAGCCACTGACCACTGCAGACCGGGAACACCCCACAAGGCCTGCAGTTTTGGAGATGCTCTGACCCAGTCATCTACCATCACAATTTGGCCCTTGTCAAAGTTGCTCAGATCCTTATGCTAGCCCATTTTTCCTGCTTCTAACACATCCACTTTGAGGACAGAATGTTCACTTGCTGCCTAATATATCCCACCCACTGACAGGTGCCATGATAACGAGATTGTGATTCACTTCGCCTGTCAGTGGTCATAATGTTATGGCTGATTGGTGTAAAATGTCTCAAGAGCTGCTTTTTTGCATCTTTGGAACATAGCAAAAATCTGAAATCCATCCAAATTTGATGCATAAAAACAAATCCATGCTTTTGTTACTTCAAGATTAGATTACTGCAATGCTCTTCTCTCTGGTTACCCTGATAAATCAATACATATACTTCAATTAGTGCTGAACACGGCTGCTAGAATCTTAACTCGAGCAAATAAATGTTGACAAATTACTCCAGTATTAGCCTCTCTACACTGGCTGCCTGTTGATGCCAATGATTTTAAGGTTTTAATGTTAACCTATAAAGGAATACATGGACTTGCTCCTACTTATCTCGCTGAATTGGTCCAGCCATATACACCTACACGTAACCTAAGATCGCAAGATGCAGGCCTTCTAATTGTACCTAGAATTTCTAAACAAACAGCCGGAGTCAGGGCTTTCTCCCATAGAGCTCCACTAGTGTGGAATGATCTGCTGATTAAGGTTAGAGATGCAGACTCACTGCAAAATTTGTACTCTTAAAATGTTCACCGCCAGAAGAGGACTGGTCACCCCTTCGAGCCTGGTTCCTCTCTAGGTTTCTTCCTAAGTTTTGGCCCTGTTTAGGGAGTTTTTCCTAGCCACTGTGCATCAACATTGTTGTTGCTTGCTCCTTGGGGTTTCAGGCTGGGTGTTTCGTAAAAGCAGTTTGTGACAACTGCTGATGTAAAAGGGGCTTTATAAATAAATTTGATTGATTGAATGAAACACTACTCACTGTTTCTCACTTTCTAAATCACACACCCATTCACGGCACACTCACAGTCTTCATGCCAAGTATGGACTGTTCCACACGGCTGACGTAGTTGACATGGTCTTCATTGGAGCGTAGCTCTCGCTGCTGGATTCTCTCATAGATCCCTGCCACCATCTCCCGTGGGATGTCTGCTCCATCGTCCACTCCTGAGAAAACACACTATACCAGTCAGACAAGAGGAACTTGAGAAGAAATCCAGAAAATTAACTGAGAACCAAATTCACCCCAGTCCAGCTTCTGACTCGGTGAATGGCAGGACATCACAGGATTGGCTGATGTTAGTTATCCTTGTCAGTTGAATCTCACCACCAGAGGGAAACCTTGTGTTGTGTTCCAGCAAGGAGACTCAACAGAAGCATCATCACCAGCCAAACATGAGTAGCCCCTAGCTGGTCCTTAACACTCAGCCTATGTCTAAGACACTGACGTTATGCTTTGCATGATTGTAACATACATTACATTAGTTATGTATGTTATGCTTTGCATGATTGTATAAGACCAAAAGTTAGTTCATGCAAAAATTAAATGATGGTGGTGGTGGGCTGACATTATTTCTTTTTTTTAACTAATTCCCTTAACACTATTCACATTTTAACATACAGCTCCTGAAAAAATTAAGAGACCACTGCACCTTTTTCTTTCCTTTCCAAAAAAGTTGAAAAGAAAAGTTTTGATTGAGGAACAGGAGCGTTCAATTTGCAGTTGTCTCTTAATTTTAACCCTTTTGTTTCTCACTCAAAACCTGCCTTTTCGACTTTTTTGGAAAGGAAAGAAAAAGGTGCAGTGGTCTCTTAATTTTTTCCAGAGCTGTACAATATGAATTAAAACATGGATCCAAACCTGGGTTAAAATACTTTTTTTTTTTAATATCTGTTTTAAATAAAACACTTCTTTAAATAATAAATTTCTTTGTGCATTTTAGTTCTTTTAAAGGGGAATAACAAGTGTAGCATCAGAAGGTTAAATTGCTCTTCCCCTACTAAAGCACTTTGTGAAATAACGATTATCTATGTGAAAACAAATGTTCTATAAAAAAAACACAAAATTGGGCAACTCCAATCAGTTTTGGTACATGCCATATACATTTTAGGTGATAAATGTCCGTCACTGGTTTTAAAGTCTCCTCCATAGATGGCTTGTGGGCTTACTGCACATATAGATTTACTACCATAAATACATACAATAATAGGCCTAAATATATTTGATTAGAACACTATTTCAAACATATGAAACTATCTGAAACATATCATAGTAATGTAAGTGTCTCAGATTTATGTTCACAGCGTTACTTCCACCTGAGTCAAGGTTTCTGCCCCACCAAGGTCTCCTTCAACCAGAAGTCTGACATGGGCGAGTTCACATGGAATTGATTCTGTCTCTATTCAAATGTACAAAGCACCTCTATGTGCGACTTCTATAAATAACCCCTCTTGTCTGTAACACCAGAAACACTATCATAAATGTTGCAGGGCTTCTGCAGCTCGTTATTATACTGAGTCACTGTCACGCACACAGACACACTGTCCCTAAATTACCACCATCAGCTTCACACTCTTCCTAGTCTTTGTGGACATCCTTTTTTCAATGCAGACACAGTTTATAGATGTGTTTTAGTCACACACACAAACAACACACATATACACACACACCAGCAGTCACCTCGTAGGTTGCGTATGAAGTCATCGAGGCCCATCTTGCGTTGAGGTTTGATGTTAGGGGAGTACATGTCAGTGTTGAGGAGGACCACGGCAAAGGCCAGGATGAAGATGGTGTCTGGGTTATGGAACTGCTGTACCACCTCAGGATTACACATACAATACCTCTGACTGGACAGATGGAAAGATATAGGGATGAAAGTAGAGAGAGGTGTCATTACATACAATACCTCTGGAGAGATGGAAAAATAGAGGGATGAAAGGAGAGAGAGGTGTCATTACACATACAGTATCTCGTTCCGGGGCAGAGGGAAATAGTGGAACAGAAACAGAGAAGGAAATTGTGAAGGAGAGAGAAAGAGTGGATGAGCGAGGCTGAAACCGAGACCGAGGCTGAGAGAGAGAGAAGATAGAGGCAAAAGGAGAAGCAGAGTAAAGTACTGAGAGAAAGAGAAAACTCCTTTTCTGCTTAAGGCTGATGATGTCAGAGATGGCTTCTGCACCTGTGTCATAAGGGGCGATACGAGGCCCAGAGGTTACAGTAGAACACTACGAGTAACAAAAGGGTTGCTAGATCACATGCACTAGTGGCAGTTTGCATCTCTCCAATTTGGAGGGGTGGGGTTTCAACTGGAGCTTTGGTTCAATTGAAAAACAAGGTGAATTAATCTTCTAGGTTACACACAGAGGTTACGCAGAGGCTTCCTACTGTACACCATAGAGTCTGGAGAGGACCTGTGTGTGTGCATGTGTGTGCGTGTTGTTTGTATTCGTGTGTTTGTGTGATTATGTAACAAATCTATTTCTACACCAGCTAGTTCTTTTATCTTCACATCTGCATATGCTAGATACTTGCCAGCTGCCACAGAATAATACCTCAGCTAAAATGACTTCATATGTTACCCTGAGTTACCCTTATAAACGATGACATAACATTGTTACCTAACAGGACTGGAACCGCTTGTCTCTCCCAGAGAGGTATGACTCGGTCCATACAGGACTGGAACCGCTTGTCTCTCCCGGAGAGGTATGACTCGGTCCATACAGGACTGGAACCGCTTGTCTCTCCCGGAGAGGTATGACTCGGTCCATACAGGACTGGAACTGCTTCTTTACCCTCTCCTAGAGAGGTATGACTTGGTCCATACAGGACAAGACCCTGGGCTTGACACCAGTAAGTGCTCTTTTTGGACCTGGGAGACCACTATGTACAATAATGTGAAACAGTAAATAAACCTCTGGAAAATGGTCTGTTTTTTGTACATATTTGGAAAAAATTATATTTGAGCCAAATTTAAACCATATTAATTGATAAACAAACCCGCCTAAACAGTAAGACACTAAACAGTAAGACCACAAAAGTGTAACTTTAAAACTATTTATGTAATCAAAAATAAACAGAAATGCAATTTCAGAGAGTAGAAAATATGAGTACACCCCTGGCTTTAATTGCTGGTGTTGTGCCCTTTGGCTGAAATAACTTCATGTAGCCATTTCTTGTAACTGCCTATCAGTGTCTTACTGTTTAGGTTGTATTTTTGCCCTCTTGCCCTTAAAGTATTGCTAAACTTATGTGATGTTCGAGATGTTTCTTGAATACACGGACCGCATCAAGTACCGCCACAGCATTTCGATCGAATTGACATCTGGGCTTTGACTAGGCCCTCCATTTCTTCTATTTGATCCATTCTGCTATAGCTTTGCTTGTGTGTTGTTGAATATTGTCCAGTTGCAAAATCCACGTTAGGTTCATCTTCAGCTTGTTGACAGATGGTCTCACATTCTCCCAAAGAATCCTCTGGTACAATATGGAAAGTTGTCCAGGGCCTGAGGCTGCAAAGCAGCCCCAAACCGTAATGCCACCGCCTCGATACTTTATGGTTGATATGGGGTTCTTCTGTTCAAAGGCAGGGTTTTTCCAAACAACTCCACCTTTGACTCATCTGTCCAAAGGACACTGTTCCAGTAGTTTCGGTCATTACACAGGTATTGTCCCGCAAATGTCAGTCATTTCTTGATATTCTTTTTTAAGAGCAGAGGCTTTTTCCTTCCTGAACTCCCATGTAGGCCAGGTTTGTGCAGTCTCTTTCAGTGGACTCATACACTTCAACATGGATTGGCAAAAGGGGCATGTAGATCCCTAGATGTTACCATCAGATGCTTAGAGACTCCTATGAGCATCTTTCGGTCAGCTCAGGCTGAATTTGGTGGCATGACCAGCCGTACGTAGATTGCTAGTGGTCATCAATACGTCGTTTGATCTTGGCATGTTGTATTACAACACACCCATATATTTAAGACGAAACCAGAGCAAGTTTCAATCTTTATGTAAAGCTGGACCCTCCCGAATTACACTCTACTGACTTTCTAATCATTTGTATCTATTTTAGTGCACATGATCCTAATTTTAGCCATTTAATGTGATGGTAAATTTAGGGGTGAACTAACTTTCTCTGCATAAGGAAATTGCATTTTTGTTCATTTTAATTTTATAAATGGTTTCAATTTTTTTTGTTTTTTGTTTGATTCGTTAAATTGGGTTACCTTTATCAACGTACATTTAGGTCCAGAAATATTTGGACACTGACACAATTTTCATAATTTTGTCTCTGTACGCCACCACAACGGATTTGAAATCAAACAACCAAGATGCAATTGAAGTGCAGACTTTCAGCTTTAATTCAAGTGGCTGAACAAAAATATCATATGAAACGTTTAGGAATTGCAACCATTTTCATACACAGTCCCCTTATTTCTCAAATGTAACTGGACAAATGAACACAATCATAAATAAAATGTTCATTTTTAATACTTTGTTGAGAATCCTTTGCAGGCAATGACTGCTTGAAGTCTGGAATGCATGCACATCACTAAATGCTGGGTTTCCTCCTTTTTGATGCTTTGCCAGGCCTTTACTGCAGCTGTCTTCAGTTGTTGTTTGTTCGTGGGTCTTTCTGCCTTAAATTTTGTTTTCAGCAAGTGAAATGCATGCTCGATCAGGCTGAAATCAGCTGATTGACTCTGCCATTGCAGAATATTCCACTCCTTTGCCTTAAAAAACTCCTGGGTTGCTTTTGCAGTATGTTTTGGGTCATTGTCCATCTGTAAAGTGAATCGCCATCCAATCAACTCCTCTGAATTTGGCTGAATCTGAGCAGACAATATATCCCTATACACTTCTGAATTCATCCGGCTGCTTCTGTCTTCTGTCTCATCATCAATAAACACTTTTGACCCAGTGCCACTGGAAGCCATGCATGGCCATGCCATCACACTGCCTCCACCGTGTTTTACAGATGATGTGGTATGCCTCGGATCATGAGCCATTCCAAGCCTTCTCCATAATATTCTCTTCCCATCATTTTGTTTAGGTTGATCTAATTTTCATCTGTCCAAAGAATGCTTTTTTGGTAAAGTCTAATCTGGCCTTTCTATTCTTGAGGCTTATGAATGGTTTGCATCTTGTGGTGAACCCTCTGTATTTGCTCTCATGAAGTCTTCTCTTAATGGTTGACTTGGATAATGATATGCCTTCCTCCTGGAGAATGTTCCTCACTTGGCTGGATGTTGTGAAGGGGTTTTTCTTTACCATGAAAAGGATCCTACAATCATCCCCCACTGTTGTCTTCCATGGACATCCAGGCCTTTTTGTGTTGCAGAGCTCACCAGTGGGTTCTTTTTTTCTCAGAATGTACCAAACTGTTGATTTGGCCACTACTGCTGTTCCTGCTATCTCTCTGATGGATTATTTTATTGCAGCCAGAGGAAGGCCTGTTTCACTTGCATTGAGAGCTTCTTTGACTGCATGTTGTGGGTTCACAGCAACAGTTTCCAAATGTGAATGCCACACCTGGAATCAACTCCAGACCTTTTACCTGCTTAATTGATGAAGAAATAACAAAAGAATAGCCCACACCTGTCCATAATATAGCTTTTGACTCAATTGTCCGATTACTTTTGGTCCCTTGAAAAAGAGGAGGCTACATATCAAAAAGCTGTAATTCCTAAACCCTTCCTCCAATTTGGATGTGAATACCCTCAAATTAAAGCTGAGAGACTGCACTTTAAGCCCATTTTCATTATTGTATCCAATTATTTCCGGAACTAACTGTATGTGGTTGGAATTGATCACAAATGTTGATGTGTCCATGGGATTTAGCTCCTCACTGATATTTAGCACACAAAAATCGTAGATGGTTGTTTAGTAGTCAGGTCAGGTGGGCTGCTAGGCTGGAACATAATGTTTCTGGCACTTTGGAACCAGAAGTGCCGGCCTCTGGAGTAACCCTGATTGGCTGATTAGTCAGAGAATCTGAAGTGATTAGTGAAAGATTCTGACCTGAAAGCTTCAATGAGCCTCTCCACCTTCTGGGCTTCTCCCTGGACTCTGATGTGAGCCTGGAACTTCCTCAGAGCCTCGTCCAGTTCCATTCCTGAGAAGTCCATCTCATCCACCACACAGCTAGAAACGGGGCATGACAGGTTAGTCTGGTATGTCTCTCTCATTTCGCAGTTGACGTCATTGTTATATGTGTGTGTGTGTGAGACAGAGAGAGAGAAAGGTTGAGAGAATGCACAACTGCTCTTGGCGTTTTTGCCCTTTTTTGTCATAGTTCCATCACAGAAGCACTGACCTGGAACACACGTACAAACACACAAATATACTCACACACAACAAATGCATATAGAAAAATTCAGCCCAAAGGATAATGTCAAAGAAACCTGTTTGAGACTGACAGACTGAGAGATAGAGGGGGAGTAGAGAGAAGAGAAGGTGGGAGAGGGGAGGAGAGGGGGAGTAGAAAGGAGAGAAGAAAGAGTAGAGGGAGAGAAAACATTTTGCTGAGTGCAGTGACCTATTTTCCTCTAAGCAAATCACTCTCTCCCTTTCTCTGTGTCTCTCTATAGTGTGAGAGCCTGCATCAGCGTGTGTGCGTGTGTGTGTGTGTGTGTGTGTGTGTGTGTGCATGTATGTGTAAAATGTACTGCCTTATGCATGAATTTAAGTACGTATGTTTGGTTATTTGTTCATTTGTCTATTTGCGTTTCTGTACACACTCCAGGACATCTCTGTTGAAGAGCAACTTGCTGTTCCCAAGGAACTCTCCAATCATCTGTCGGCTTAGGCCCTTCCTCTGTAACAGGAAGTGGGCCACACCCATGGGCGTGTCTGGGACGAAACCACGCGTGATCAGAAAATGGATGCCTCGCTCTGGATTCCTGCGGCAGACAAAGACAGAACCATATCAGAGTATGTTCAGTAAGGTTTTTTTTGTGCAGGTGGGTGGGTGTTTATGTGGTTATGGGACCATAAAGTAACAGCTCTATCATGATGCACATTAGCTAATTTACATTAACTACAGGCTGCAGGCCAACCGTGTATACTACTATAAATAGAGATCAACGCTCTTTCTGTCTTTCTCTCTTTTTCTCTCCCCCTTTTCCCTCTGTCCATCAGAGATGGAACCACAAGGGTGGGACTAGGAGGCCAATGGAGTGTGTCAAAGAGCGGGGTGACACGGTAGGATTTGGGAAGGTAAAACACTAGGCGGGACAAGTTCAGTTAATCAATAACACTTATAGGACTAACAAATAGTCTTTCACCAATCCTACAATGTCTGAATCGCACCATTAATTAAAAGAAGGACGGCTCAATAAATCTATCATTCCATCACATCATTAATGCTGCTTTCAAAGTTGTTCAATATTCAGTGAGTATACGTGTTTACATTTCAGTCATTTCGCAGCCAGTCTTTTATAGAGTGACTTGCAGTAAATTACAGTATATATTTTTGTTTGTACTGGTCATCTGTGGGAATCAAAACCACAACCCGCCATTGCAATTGCCATTCTCTACTCACTGAGCTACATAGGGCCCCACTTAAAGACACTTACAGGCCAGTGCAGTAGCATTGATTTTCAAATGTAATGCTTTTATTAATTCTGAAAGTTAAAATTCTGATGAAGAATTAATGGCTTTTGCATCATTTTCAAAGCGTTTTGACAAGGAGACAAGGAGAGAGGAGGCAAGGATCAAAGGCACCTTGAGCATTTCAAGTCCCAAAAAAGACTGAGGGAATTACATTCAATATAAAATAAAAAACACACAAAAAAGTCAACACAGTGATTAATTCCATAATGATTTAAGAATTTAATAACAAAGACTACATGGGAGATTAACATGTATGGTGAGTATTGAGAAAAGGGGACAAATACCAAAATAGGTCAGGTATGTTCTTTAATGGAAATATTTTGAATTTAAATAATACTCAAAAAGTGTTCCATTTAAAGGTAGAGTACTCACCCTAGTATATAAGCTCGCCATTTTCCCTGATTAAATTTTCAAAATGATTTTTTTAATTGATTGAGGACAGATACAAACCATACTTTTTTTAATACAATGTGCACATAGTTTAAGACAATTATTTATGCAATTTGTGAGACAATTTGTTCATTTCCCACGGCTAGTGTGTGGTCGCCACTTCCAAAAAACGACCCTGCTCCGTTGTGTGAATAATTCTGTGAATAGTTCGAAGAGAATTCAATCCTGTGTAAGAGGATGTATTCATGATGCGTGTGTACTTACACGTTGAAGAGGTTGAGTCCGATGCGGTACAGTCGTTTGCGGTGTGTGTCAGTGGAGAGTGTGGGGGATGGGCAGGAGGCAGGGTCCTGGCAGCGGTCTCTGGGTACAGCGAGGACCAGGGCCTGGTTCCTGGCTGTCTGGGAATCTGGCTGGGGCTGGGGGTGGTGTGCCTGGGGATAGGTGGAGTACTGGGGGTACTGGGGATATGAGGGTTGACCACTGTATTGGTTGGACTGTGCTGAGGTGGAGGTTGAGGTGGATCCAAGTCTCTCCGAGCCACTATGACCTCCCGACTCTCCCCCCTGCCCTGTCACAGTTGACCCCCTCCTTGACTCTCCGTCCACCAACAACTCCTCACTGGGAGGGGGGGCAGGGAACTCCTCCTCACCCCCAAGCTGGGAGGTTGTTGATTGCCTCCTCACTTCTCCACCTTCTCCTCCCCCTCTGTCCATTGAGGTCTGTCTGCTCCCTCCTCCGGGTGCCCCTGCGTTGCCGTGGGTGGCGGTGGTAGTGGAGGTGGTAGTGGTGGAGACGGTGTAGTTGTTGGTGTCAATGTGAACGGTGACATCTCTGAAGGCCATGAGCAGGGAGCTGGCACTGCGAGGCATACAGGCACTCTGAGCAGCCGCCCGAAATGCCCCAGGGTCCATCAGCAGCCCCCCAGCCCCCCCCTCAACCCCCTCCGACAGACTCCACCCACGCAGGGCCTCATCTATCGAATGGGCCAGAGAGCGCACCTGGAAAGTCAGATAAGAATACTAGACAAGATCCTCCTGTAAGATGTATTATGATGCTACGCTAGGCTTCACTCCACGTGGTAGAGGACTGTATGATGACTATATGCTGGGCTAAAGTGCTACACGCAAAACCAACCTGCTCTGAGAAGCAGTCTTCCAGCTGCGTGAGCGAAGGGCCGGGGGCCGGGATGGTAGACGTTGAGGGGGGCAAGGAGGTGGAACGTGAGGGGGGTGGTGGGGGTGTTTTGGGGCGTATGGGGGGCCCCGCGGTCTCTAACAGGAAGCTGTGCCGCTGGGTCAGGTTCTGGCCTCGGTTGGGGTTGGGCCGACGCAGGGAGATGCGGCGTGGCAACTTGCTCTCTGACAGAGAGTTCCTGATCTTCTGGAAGTTCTTACTGAGCTGGTACTGACGGAACGCCGTCTGAATACGACACGCAGCCCGTCGCGACACCAAGTGACCACCATACCGCTGCTCCAACTCCTCTATCTACAGCCAGACAGGGAGAAAAGAGGAGCGATGAGGGGGATATTTTGGTCACAGAATAATGGTACAAGCCGCTAGTTGTTAAAGTTTATGTTTCTCCAAATGTAAAAGCTAAGCAGGACACCTAAAACAGTCCAACACCCCCTCACCAGACTACAACCCCTCTCCTCTCCTACAACAGTCCAACACCCCCTCACCAGACTACAACCCCTCTCCTCTCCTAAAACAGTCCAACACCCCCTCACCAGACTACAACCCCTCTCCTCTCCTAAAACAGTCCAACACCCCCTCACCAGACTACAATCCCACTCAGACAGAGACACCAGAAACACAAGATAAACAGAAGACATTTGAAGACATTCTGTTTCAACTCTGTTTCTTCCCTTGAGGCGCAGATAGAGAGGGGGAGTAGGAAGGAGATGCAGAAAAATGAGAGGGAGAAAAATAGGACAGGGAGAAAGACGGAGACACACACACACACACACACAAGGTCCATTTCGCCCTTCTCTGTGCAAGATAAAGACATCTCCTGTAGCCAGCAGCAGTTATTAGCTGTTACCATGACAACCTATCATCCCTCATGTTCCTGTCGCCCTGGAGATAGAAGGGCTGGCGTTTTTTCGACTTCTCTTCTCTCTCATCAACAGAGACACAAAGATCTCAGAGTATGTATTACTGACCATTTAATACAGTGTAACACACCAACAACCCACATGTATCCAACTAAACATACACACACCTGTTTGGTCTTGTTCTCCAGGGCAAGTTCGTAATCGCTGGGTCCCTCTCTCCGTGCCATGCCCCCTGACCTCTCTCCTTTCTGTATGCTGGAGGAAGTCCCACCTTCTAGACTCAGAAGCTGCCCATCACTATGGAAACAAAAACACTTACCTTTAACCCCTGGGATGACATTTGTATCTAAGTATTTGTCTATGTGTATGTGTGAGTGTGTGTGTGTGTATGGGGGGGTGCGTGCTCCCTACTTGCTAAGTCTACCAGTTCTTATATAAGACAGCTTCAACAACACAGCTAGGGTGTAAAAGCAAAGACTACTCATGTTTAAATAATGACTACATCACTAATGTTCTTCTCTGGCTTTACTATTCAGCTAACACTGCCTGACACACAATGTGGCTGTATGTGATCCAAGTTTAGGTGTGTGTGTGTGTGTGTTCAGATCTGTGACAGAATTTGCAGAGCACCATTAGATATTTGTCCAAGTCCTTCAAACGTTGAAGGATGACCTATTTTGCACTCTAGAAAGGAAAAACCTTGCCTCACCAGGGGATCAATTCAGCCGACTGCAGAGGGAGGCAGCAGATTACCCCACTCAACCCCTGCTGATGGCCAGTCCAACAGACTGCAGTGGTCTGCTTGATGTAAAATAGCCCTTTAAATAACCAGTTTATGTCCGTTAACCATCAAGGTGTCTGTGTTTTACACTGTCACGTGACTGAACGCAATAAAAAATGAGTTAATAAATAGACATCTGTCCTTAGCGTCACAAATTGACAGGAAGTTATTTTTAATATGTGAATGTGTGTTTGCGCATGCTGAGGCCTGCCTCTTATTAATACATCTATTAAAAACACTGCCAGAACGGCATCAGAATACAGCAAGTACATCTGAAAGGCCTTCCAAGCCAGAGATGGACACGGACAGTAATGGCTCTTTAATGATACTGCTGCTTTACACACGCACGCACACACACACACAGACACACACACAAACTGGTTTCTCTGCATCCTCTACAGAAATTAACATCTGTAATCTCACATCACTCAGACCCACACAGAGACCTAAAGCCTGCGGATACACACATACACCTTGACAACCATATACCTTCGCAAACACACATAAACACACACCAGCATACAATTTCTCCATAACATGGCAAGGCCGTGTATAGTTGGAGGTGGTATGAATAGTAAATCTCCACTACCTCTATCTATCTCTAAATGTTCTAGATCTCTGTCGCTAGTCTACAACACTACCTGTACGTATCTGTAAATGTTCTGGATTTCTCAATCTCTGGTCTACACCACAATCTCTACCCATCTTTAATGGTTCTAGATCTCTCTACCTGGGCTCCGGTCGCAAAGATGCGATTGCCACATTATGTGCAATTCACAAAAGCTGCCCCTTCGGCCCTTGATTTAGTTCGAGGTGACGAGTGAACAACCGCTAACTTGCAGGGTTGATATTATCCACACTTCAATGTCGTTGCGCGTCTAACACAATCTATCTGTAAATATTCTGTATTTCTCTGTCTTTTTTCTACATTACCTCTTTGTTCTGCATCTCTCATTCCAAAGTGTACAACAGTACTTCAACCTATTTGTAATGATTTTGGATCTCTCTGTCTCTAGTTTCCAGCACTATCTCTATCTATAAGGTCAACATTGTCTGCAAAAATGCTCTAAACCGTGGGTGAATAATGCGTGAAGACAAACTGCAGATTGCCTAGTGGTCAGAGCATCTAACCAGTAGCCGTAAACTTGCTAGATCGAATCCCAAACCAGTGAGATTTATCGATCTGTCCTTAAGCAAAACAGTTAACCCTAATAGCTCCTGTAGGTTGCGCTGGATAAGAACATCTGCTAAATGACTAAAAGCGTGAATAATACTGAGTGAAAACAGTGTAAATATTGTGTACATACTGAGTCAACACTGGAAAAACTGTGTAAATAAGACTGGGCGAATCGTAGATACTGAGTAAAGACTATAGGAATACCATGTAAACGATGGTCTACTGCAATATCTGCTGTCTAATCTCACATACAGGTCACGTTCAAACAATAACAAACACACTCACACTTTATACAGTCACATTAAATATGTGAGACTTACTTATATGGGTCGTCATGGTAATGTGCGTCATTGCTGTGTTGCTATGGCAGCTTACATGTAAGCACACAGCATGAGTGTATACTGTCTTTGCGTGTGGATATGTCTGTGTGTGTGTGTATGTGTGTGGGGGGATGGGGTGGCGTTTAGATCTCCTCCAGAGACCTTGTTAAGAAAGACATGTTCTCTCTCACACTTAACTTTTTGAAAAGTTCTGGACAAGAAGCAAAAGACACAAAATCTGCAGTGCTCTAACAGAATCTCATTTAATTTCTAAGTGAATTAGCTATTAGGCTCTGTGAGACAGATGGTTATAGTTGCTGAGGGCCACAGCACAGGGAAAAAATTTTCAGGTGGTGTAACTTTATTAGTAGCTGACACATTCACACCTACCTCCAGAAGAGTGTTCCTAATCACATCCACACCTACTGTACCTCCAGAAGAGTGTTCCTAATCACATCCACACCTACTGTACCTCCAGAAGAGTGTTCCTAATCACATCCACACCTACTGTACCTCCAGAAGAGTGT
>JACXGI010003120.1:0-21627 GCA_016801175.1 Esox masquinongy | reverse complement strand
AGAAGAGTGTTCCTAATCACATCCACACCTACCTTGGACAGATTTTTTTCTTTCATTGTAGTATACATTTTTTGGTCATCCAGGTTTTCCTGTATCTACCACATTGTTTTTTTACATTGCTGAGTTGACCAGTGCTTTTATTTCATCCAATATAGATGAAAATACCCTCATCTTGAAGGTGACAGTCTGTACTCTAACCTCAAAGTCATTGTATCATTCATAATCTATAGTGTTGAAATACAGTGGTCAGGATAAAATGTGGTTACTGTCCAAATACATTTGGAGCTCACTGTAAATTAAGAACAAAGCAACTAGCAAGGAACTGCTCCGTGTCAGCCATCATGAGTAGCCTGGTGCCGTGGAGAAGATGTTTTAGATATGTTTTATTAGAAACAATAACATTCACAAAAAAATACTCATGTAAACATAGAAGATAATAAAGAAGACATACATAGAATGAGGACATACTTTAGATTAAGGACAACATGCAACAGACAAGGCCCAGGAATGGAACCACATAGCTATGCTGGCTGTAATTTGCAATGTAATTAAGCTGCCAAGAGGTTTCCATATGTTTTCAAATGAAGATAATTTGTGACTCAGGATGTATGGGCTTCTTTCTAAATGTAGGGTATTTGCCATTTTGCTGAGCCATAATTATTTGAGAGGGGGAGGTGTTATATGTACCCCTAGGTGTCCTACCATCCAGAAACCATAAAAATAACGGGAGTCCATTTTTAACTGTACATTTGATTTGCAGCCTCAATTTCAAATGTGTCGGAATGTGTCTACATGTGTGTGAGATGAGGTTCAGGTTTATGGGATAGGAACAAGAGGGAATTGTTTTTCTGGTCCCCACAAGAACAGATGTGAAAACGTGCGGTCGGTCTCTGTTTGTGTGTTCAAGTATAGCTATACTTTGGGGGACCAAAAATTCCTGCAAGGATAGTAAAACAAGAAAGATATGACCTTGTTGGTTGTAAGGAAAATGCTATTCAATACAATTTTACATTAAATGCTACAATTAGGATCAGAATTATGTTTAGAGGTTAGGTGTAGGTTTGGGTTTAAGAGTTAGTGTTGGGTTTAGGGTTAGTAGGTTAGGGATGTCAGAGGACTGTCTTGACTTTAATACAACTAGCCCCTGATTCAATACTCCACGGTCCACAGTACAACATACAGTAGCTTGAGTAACATCTGACAAGACTTTGTTACGCCATTTACTCCTTAATACAGAATGTATGCTCTTGTATCAGAGCCTACCTCAACCTGCCTGCCCCCCAAACATCCCAGCCCGAAATGAGTAAGAGTCTGTTGTTTACCAATAGCACCCACCTTCAGTGGAAATTTTACTCTATAATTGGTTTGTTTGGCATACTTCACCCACCCTGGGATGTTTCCCATCCTGCCTTTTCGCATCTATCAGCTTGCTGCTAAAAAAACCCCTCAATAAATTAGATGTCATTTACCACCTTTCCATTCACTTTGTCGCCAGCTCCCCCTTCAACACTCCTCTTGCTACATACTCATCGCAGGAATCAATGGCAGAGGTTGACAGGGACAGGAATCCTTTGGGTCTTTTGGGTCTTGTGGGTCCTGGGATCTTGTCAGGAACCGGAGTGAAATTAGTCAAGTTAACTAAAGGACGGGACAGGATCCACAATCCACACCACTGTTACATCAAATAATTATCCTGGTTCTCAAATGACTTACCTGGTAAATAATGTTTAACAAAAAAACACTTAGGAGTTAAAGTTAGGGATTTGGGGTTCAGTTTAGGGTTCAAATCCTGTCAGTCCATAGACTACCAAGTCAGCTGCATTATATGGTCATGAAACACTGTCTCATTTCCATGCATATATGCATCAGAATTAATTACAACATTGCCCTGCTTCTCCACAGGTCTGGGAAGCTTTAGGTTGAGTCAGTCCCTGGTAGCACTTTCACATAACACATCAACCTGAGTACGACCTGACCAAGCTACAGGCTTTCACATAACACATCAACCTGAGTCCACACTGCCCCGAGTTACAGGCTTTCACATTACACATCAACCTGAGTTTGCATTGTCCCGGGCTACAGGATTTCAAATAACACAGACAGAGATGATGACACTGGTCTAGTACATGGCTTGAGCACACAGACACACACACACACACACACACACACACACACAAACAGACTGAATGAAGCTCCACAGAGACACAATGAGAGCCATAGATCAACCTGCTGAGAGAATCAGTAATGGCACTGCAGGATAGACTGGAGAGAAGGAGTATGAAGGAGAGGGTGAGCAAAAAGACAGGGGGACAGACAGAAAGAAAAAAGAGATAGACGGTGAAGGAACTAATAGAAAGAATAGGAAGAAAAAAGGAAATGTAGATAAAGCAGGGATTTCAAGGTTACCTGGACGAGCTGGTGAGATCAGCATCTGTAGCCTCCGGAGCAGGACAGCAGAACTGGTGTAGTACAGTCTGACTCCTGTACATGGACACAGTCACAGAGGAGAGAGGGCAGAAAGGCAGAGGTGAGAGGGCAGAAAGGCAGAGGTGAGAGGGCAGAAAAGGGCGAGAAAAGTTGAGGTTTTTCTTTTTACTCTTAGAACCAAACCCTTTGCACGCACTTAAACACACACACACACTTTACAAACAACCAAATCAGATTTCAGCCATTAGACATGTCTCTTGTTTTAATAAGATTTAACAAATACAGATGGTTACTTTCTCTTTAGGTCTCTCTCTCTTTCTCTAGCTCTCTTTCGCGTCTCTATCCCTGTCTCACACAAGCTCACAATTTATCAGGTCTCTCAACATCAGACTAAGGTAATAGATTTTTAATAATATATTTTATTTTTACCCATTATTTTACCAGGTAAGTTGACTGAGAACACATTGCCATTTACAGCAACAACCTGAGGGCATTTAGGAACAGCAACAACTGGAAAGCTTTTAACAGCCTTGCTTATGGATAAAACACTGACATTCAATTTAACAACATTTCTGTTACTGATCTGATGCACTAAGCGCTGGGTTACCTGCCACCTAAATGCCTGGATGTCGGGACACAGCTTTCTCAATGTTGACAGTCTGCTGGCAGGCTTTTTCTGTAAACTGGCTTATGCTTTTCCCCAGATCAGACTAATGAAATGACCTGCTTTGAGGAACAGAGACTATATTAAAAATGACAGAACTTTGCTATATTGTCAACACGTCAAAAAAATTGTCAAAATGTGTAAGTACTCAAAACCCTGCAACTCTGAAAGAATGTGAAGGGGTTTTGGTGCATGTTGAAGGCAGAATAAAATAACACAGAAAATGTTGCAGAGGATCTCTCAGAACCAGTGATTAAGAAATGTAAATGATTTTTCAATGCCTTTAATGTACAGACAGATTACAAACAGGAGGCGACAGGGAAGGAGGGAAAGGGAGATGGGCAGGCATAGGATTTATAGCCCTGACTTCCAGGGCAGGAGGATGATACATCTCATTGGAATTTTACACACTGAACTAAGGCTGTCACGATATCAAATTTTCAATACACAATTATCATGGCCAAAAGAATTCACGGTAACGATATTATCGTGGTACCTGTAGAAAATCTGAAGAAAAATGCTAGTGTATAGGTCCAGACACGTAGTTTAAGCACATGCATCGTTTGTCCATGAATAAGCCATGGAAAAACCGAGAGGAGTTTTTTGAAAAATACAACGTCCTTTTTTCCATGTGAATAGGCTACAAAAACGGCGCGTCTTTGCGGATCTCTCCCAGGGGTTCTAGTGGGGCTAACGAGTTGATATCAATGCCAGTGCATATATCCAGTCTCCTTGTTTAAGCGCATGCATCGTTTGTCTATAGGTGACATGAATAAGGTATTGAATAACCGAGAGGGTTTTTTGGAAAAATATAACTTCAGTTTCGCATAGTGAATACGATATTATCATATGTGTATTATTAACATGATATCACTATTTCATTATTTATATATATATGTATATCGCGACACCCCCACACTGAACAACTCAGCCATACTGTAAAAGGAACACTCAGGTGCTTCCACCTCTCCCCTGAAGCTCTTCTGTCCCAGGGCCTTGGCCTTCGATCTCATGGAGTGGTTCTCCAGTCTCCCTATGATTTGCTTCGCTGGCGACGGTTGTGTTTTCCGTTTCTCACTGTGGGTTCTAGTACTAGCTGGTTCAGTGTTGGCTAGTTAGACTCTGGCTGGTTCCTGCTCTGCCAACCCTGGTGGTTTCTGGGTGATTTATCTGACTGTCATTGAATCTCTAAATCACAAACATGCACCTGCTGCCTGCTGGCTCCTTTGTGTTCCTCCTGGTTGCACTCTGCCCTGGATTGCTGTGGTTTCCACCGCACAGTTTGTTCTTGAACAATAACTACTCGCCCCTAGATCTCCTCCGCCTGAATAATAACTACTCCTGTCAGTACCAGAACTGTCTGTACCTACTCTCTCCTCATTTGAATACATCCAGCTCCATTTAAATGTAAATTTGTGTCTTTTTCAAATGAACTTACAATCATTATTGACTGCATATACACTGCTCAAAAAAATTAAGGGAACACATAATCATCACAGTATAACACCAAATCAATTACATTTCAGGGATATTAATCTGTCCAATTAGGAAGCATACAGTAAGCGATTGTGAATCAACGTCACCTGTTTTGGTGCAAATGAAAGTGACAACAGGTGCACTGGAGAGGCAACAGCAAGACAACCCCCAAAAAGGGAATGGCATTGCAAGTGGTGGCCACAGACAATTACTCTCTCTTTATCCTTCCTGACTGATTCTTCTCTAGTTTTGTCCCTTGTCACTACTGGCAGCATGAGGCGATACCTGCAGCCCATTCAGGTTGCACAGGTGGTACAGCATCAACCCAGCAGCAGGACCAGTATCTGCTCCTTTGTGCGAGAAGGAAAAAGAGGAGCACTGCCAGAGCCCTACAAAATGACCTCCAGGGTTACTGGTGTGCATGTTTCTGGCCAAACTGTCAGAACAGACACCATGAGGGTGGCATGAGGGCCTGACGTTCTCCAGTGGGACCTGTGCTCACAGCCCAGCACCGTGTAGCTCGATTGGCATTTGCTAGAGAACACTAGAATTGGCAGGTCCGCCATTGTTACCCTTCTCTTCACAGATGAGAGCAGATTCACACTGAGCACATGTCACAGACGTAAAAAAGTTTTCAGATGCCTGCAGCATCATCCAGCATGTCCGGTTTGGCGGTGGGTTAGTGATGGTCTGGGGAGGCATATCCTTGGAGGGTGGCACAGACCTCCACATGCTAGCCAATGGTACCCTGACTGTTGTTATGTACCGGGATGAAATCCTCAGACCCATCGTCAGACCTTACGCTGGTTCAGTGGGCCCTTGGTTCCTCCTGGTGCAGGACAATGCCCGGCCTCCTGGTGCCAAAGTGTGTAGGGAGTTCCTGGATGACGAAGGCATTGATGCCATTGACTGGCCCTCACATTCCCCAGACCTGAATCCAATTGAGAACCTCTGGGACGTAATGTATCAGTGCATCTGACGCTGCCAAGTAGCGTTACAGACTTTCCAGGAGCTCACTGATGCCCTGATCCAGGTCTGGGAGGAGATCCTCCATGACACCATCCGCCGTCTCATCAGGAGCATGTCCAGACGTTGTCAAGGGTGCATACAAGCACTTGGGGGCCATACACACTACTGAGTCACATTACGCTTTGCCGTGATGAAATTCACACAACTTGGAACAGCCTGTGATTTCAATTGTTTACATTGATTTTTGGTGTGAGCTCGAATCCAGACCTCAGTCAGTTGGTGATTTTGGTTTCCATTGACCGTATCCATTGTTTTCAACTAATTACATAATGTACAGTAAAGATTTTGATCTTTAACATATTTCATTCATCAAGACCTGATGTGTGAGTTATGTGTTCCCTTAATTTTTGTGAGCAGTGTAATTAATAGCTGTTCTATAAGTTCTACATCATTTATTTATTTTGTTACAGGGGAAGAGAAGGGGGAAGAAGCTAGGGATGATTAGGTAGCTATGATGGTACAGTATGAGGGCCAGATTGTAAGTTTGACCATGACACTGGGTTTAACATCTCTGCTGGTATCATCAGAAGCATGGGATCTTTAGAGACCATGGAGAGTGAAGACACCAGTTTAACGTCCCATCTGAAAAGCACCTGCCTTATGACCACTATCCGTGTGTACCGTTCTTCTAAAGTAAAATAATAATTCCTTCCTGAACAGGCTGTACTACTCACCGCGGCTGCCCACTCCAACTTTATGATGCCATCTACTCTGCTCTGCCCTTTGACTAGCCCCCAACTCACATGATGAACTAGCTGCTCTATCTGTCTCCCTCAACCCTCTGACTCCCCTCTAAACCGGTCTCCTCACCCTCCCCCTGGTGCCTGAGAAGGGAGTCTGGGCTTACTGTGCACACTTAAACCTACAAACTCAAACTGTCCCACTACAGTGATGCCCTCAAGGCTGTCAGGTCAGCTTACTTCCCCAACATCGCCAATGGCTCCAACAACCAGAACTCCCAGATTCTGTTCTCCACTGACAGCAAACCACTTCTCTACTATTTCTACTGTACTCTGCTCCAAGGTTGATATGATCAAAATAAACTCATCACTGACTGATTCCTGTCACTGTCCCTTCCCCTCTGTCAACTTCCCAACCCACCTCCCTGAAACCTGGCTGTCTTTATATCTCAAAACTCATTATTTCTTCCGAGGTGACAACCTGCTCCCTAGATTCCCTCTCCATATAAGTCATCACATCCTCCCCGGTCTCTGTCCATATATCACACAGATGGTCAACCTCTCCGTGGTCCGTTCAACTACAAAACAGTTACTCCAATTTTCAATAGGCGTTGACTGGACGTCATCATCCTATACATCTTTCTCTCCGTCTGTAACCCATAAGACACGAATGGTTCAAAACTCGGCAGCCCGACTTCTTAATTACACTTGGAAGCACATCACCACATCACTACTGTCCATTGAGAACTTCACCTATTCCCTGTCTCCTAATGCATTGTTACTACACTCCCACATGAGTCTCGGAGGGGTTGCAAAGCCATTTCCAAGAAAGTATATCATTCCGCTTTCTGTCGGATTATCTACAAATGGAGAAAATTCCATACCACTGGCAATCTGCATAGGACTGATCGTCACATCAAATTAATTCCAAGAGCTGTTCGAAAGATCCTCATAGGAGTCTCTAAGATCTATAGGGTAACATCAAGGGATCTACAGGACACTCTTGCCACAATCAGAGTTGAATTGAATCAGTTAAGTGTCAGAAAGACTGCAAAACTTGGTCGTTTTAGGCTAAGAAGGAAACAAAATATCAAGACATGGCTGATGTTATCCAGACAACACCTATGTAAAGACCAAAACTACTGGAACAATGCACTCTGGACAGATGAGTCAAAGGTAGAGATGCTTGCCCGCAATGCCAGACATTGCCTTTGAACAGAAGAACCTCATACCAACCATAAAGCATGAGGCGGTGCCATTATGGTTTGAAGCTGCTTTGTTGTCTCAGTGCCAAATTTCCATCATTGAGTGAATCATGAATTCCATATTGACCTAGAGAATTCTTGTGGAGAATGTGAGGCCATCTGTCAACAAGCTGAACTGAACTTGGAACTTGCAAAAACACACTAGCAAAGCTACAACGGAACGGCTCAATAGAACAAATGGGGGGTTATGGAACGGTTAAGTCAAAACCCAGACCTCAATCCTATCGAAATGGTGTAGAAAGACTTGAATCTGGTCGTGCATGCAAGAAAGCCCTGAAATATGACAGTTGAAGCAGTACTGTAAAGAAGACTGGGCAGACATACCTCTCAGTTGATTTACAAGACAAATAGACATTTTCAGTCAAAGGTGGCAACACCATCTATTTAAGCTGGAGGTGTATTCATCTTTTCTGCACTATAAAATTGCATTTCTGTTGATTTATGAAATGATGATCAAATTATTGCAAAAAATAATATTTCAGTGTAATTTGTTAAATTATGCTACCTTTATCTGTCAATAGTGCTGAAATGAAGATTACACGTCTGAATATGTTAAAAAAGACAACTTTCCAGGGGGTATACTTACCTTATTCCCTTACTTTAAAATTTAAGGATTTTTTTATGAGGAAGGATGACCATATATGTAAATGTAATGATTTAGTAAAGTCAGTGGAGGTCTGGTTGTGATCTCACTGCACTTTCTTCACTCTCAGGATGATGTCTTTCCTCCAGCAAGGTTACGGTTGTGTCTCTTTCTTGTTTGTGACAGATCACAGGTTCTACGTTACAAAGCACTTTAACATTGTAGGAAGAGTTCAAGCCCAGATGGTTAAAAAAAGTTCATAGGACCAGATTAGATATTTAGCTCCGATAATGGTGGAGGTCTCTGTATGTCAGTGATGGCCGTAGCAAGGTCACCTCTGTTCACACAGCACACACACCGCACACATCCATTACATCTCCAAAGCAGAAAGCAGTGAATATTTTAAAACCACATGTCACCCTCTTCTCTCTCTCACTTCCTTCTGCTCTCTCACTCTGTCTATCCCCTGGCCCTCTATTCATGCCTAGACGCTCCTACACATTATAGATGATCTAGGAGTGATCAGAGCGGACCCTCTCCCCTAACAGTAACTGATTACAGTTCGCTCCAGGGGCTAAGTGGGCCAGATACGTGTGGAGGGAGATCACTGGAGGGAAAAGGGGGGAGAAATTGGGGGAGAAAGGGGGAGGAACAGATTCTGTCACCAAAAGGCACGTCTAGCCCTCTCATGACACTCATGTAGTGGAAAATGTACAACTTAGGTTGTTCCTCACAGCCAAGCATTATCAGTCTCTCATCATCCCTCCTTCCTCCTCCTCTACCCTCCTTCCTCTTCCCCTGCCCTCCCTTATCCTCCCCTGTCTCCCTCTCCTCTGTTATTGTTCTCAGTGGGGGGTGAGTCCCAAAGAGAGTAATCAGAAGTGCTGCCAGATTGTAGTCATAATCACCACATCACACACACTGAGAGATATAATCAGATGAACACAAGGGATTTCTTCAACTGTATTAAGAACCATGGACAGGGTAGCTCCAGCTACAATAGGTGAGCTGAGCTACATCTAAACCATAGTTCAGCTAGGCAGTGTTTTTGCCATGAGTACAGACTGCATTTGAGCCATATCTCTTCAAACACACACAGACACACACACAGACACACGCACACACACACAGTTGTTAGTTATATAATCTTCCACATTTTGGTCCCCTCCACAAATAATCTGCTACTGTAAATTCATCATGTCACATGATCTAACCGTTTTAAAACCCAACATCGGCAGGCCTATGGTTTAAAGCTTGGGCCTGATCCTATGCACACGCATTTTATTAAATTTACGTTGATAAAGGCTATAGTAAACAGACTCACTCTGATTGCCTGGCAAGAGCCAGCGACCGGCAGCGAGTGTTAGGAGTGAGGGGAGCCAGGGGAACTAATGTGCGACAGCCCGGACTGGTGCTGCCGTCCTCTCCTTTGGTCTCGCCTGGTGGAGGGCTCGGTGACTGCGGCTGGGCATGGGCCGGTACCAACTGCATGGCTTCCGGATTCGCGGGCTGAGGAATTGGCGTTTCTGGCTCAGGGTGTTCAGGCGGGGTCAGGGTGGGCACAGACCTCACGTCTTGTGGGTCTGCATGTTGGTGCTGAGGATGATGATGATGATGAATGTTGGGGTCCGGGTAATGATGGTGACGTTGTACTCCTCTTGCCTCGCGCAGATTCCTGTTCTCCCCTAGTAGCTCGTCCACGCGCCTGTCCAGTTCGTCAATGCGCAGGCGCTGTGTCTGGATGAGGCTCTGCTGGTTCTGAACTATAGTGGTCAGTTCTCTAAGGTACAGCACCGCTTGGATTGGATTCTCTAGCAGGCTAGTCCCTTGTACAGCCATGACCAGAGTGTGAGATCAATAGTAAATGAGAGAGAGAAAGAAATAGTGAGACAATTTCGAGCGTAGAGAAGTCGCTTAAATTCCTTCTTGTTAGAACGGACGGATGGGATGAGAGGTCCTCCTCTCTTTTTCCTTTTATTTCTCCATTTCCCTCTTCATTCCTCGTATCCTAATGTTCTTTTTTTTAATCCTCTCTTCAGTTTCGGAGAGATGATCGGATGAAGAGACAGTTAGGATAGGCTATTACGTTCAAAACGGAAAAGAGTCAGAGAGCAGAGAGAAAGAGACAGTAAACGAGACGGAGAAAAAGCGAGATGACGACCGGATATATTAAGGTAAAAACTCCTGTAATGAGAGCATCTACTATCTTCTCTCCCTCGAGGCCACCGATAGGCTACTGCTCTGCTGCTGAGTGCTGCTGCTGATGAGAGGACCAGATCCAGATGCGATCCGAGGGGCTGTGCGAGGCAAGTTGGGTGGGGGCGCGTGGCGTCATCACACATGCATGCGCACTCCCTCGCACATACAGACTAGAGTGTTTTACGTTCCTAAGTTATTTGGCGTATAAACCTTCACATGCACACACACACACACACACACACACACACACACACAAGCACTGGTGGGCGCAAGCGCACGCATGCCCACTGCCACAGGCACACACACCCATCTGTAAACTGGTTGTGTGGCTATGTCTGTTTAAATGCAATTATTTGTAGGCCAAGTGGTTCAAATAGGCCACCTGGACAAAGTTGTCAAATACTGAATGAAATTAAGTCCTTCTTACAGTGCAGTGCTGTTGCCATTGGTGACCAAGTACTGACTGTTGTCATGGTGACCCCCTACTGACTGCTGAGCCAGTCATGGTCAGAGGTACTATGCCATACCACATTGGTGCCAGAAATGAGATGTGAAATTTATCCATCTGTGTGAGTTGATATGACTTATCACTGGGTCACAGAATCAGTACATGGCAGATTGCCAAGGGAATAGCCATATGTTTGTATGTGTGTGTACTTGTGTGTGTTTTGGGAAGTTGGGAGCATGACAGAAAATCTCATCTCAAGCTCTGATGGTGTAGCATGACAATGAGATAAAAGATAAAATTAGCACTTCTCTGTGATATAACACACACACAAACCACTTTCATTAATTATCTCTGACCTAATGATAACTCCTGTCAATTCACAGATGGATAGGTTCTACATCAAATATCTGGCACCAATGTGCTATGACAAACAGTTGGTTCAATCATGACTTGTAATCTTGCTTCATGTCAGTCAAACCTTAATCATTGCTTAAAGATGTTTGAACCTTTGGATGCTAAATCACTAATATATCAAGTCAGATACATGTGCTTGCCAGGGACATCACTAGAAATTAATGGATGGGGGGGCTACGCCTCATTTTGGGGGATCTGGACATACTCCCCAAAACATATTTTCATCATGTATTTTTACAGTAACAACGGGTGTAAAATCTATCAAAATAAGGCTCTTTTTGGTCAAGGTTGGCTAAAAGTATACCTGTCTCATAGTTTGTGTTAGACACTGATGTAATATGACTTCAATTCTATCCAAATAAAGAAATTAAAGTCCATTCTGTCCTCATCCATTCAACACCAACAAAAGGAACAAAAATGGCTGTACGTAGCCAAATTACTGTTTGTTAACTATAGTTTATAGTAAATGAACATATTCTGTTTCTAAACGAGATTTTAGATGAATTCTGAATAATTTCAAAACAGATTTAGTCATTAGCCCATTCATCTTGGAATTTAGTCATTAAAACACTGATCATAATTTAAAAAATAAACATTTAATAACTGGATCTCCCTTCCTCTGAACAGAATACGTTGTAATATGTTAACCTCAAGTCCAAACAAACATGAATCTGTGAAACACGCACAGTTTTGCAACTGTGTTCCGTTGAACCGAAGAACTGAACGTAACTAATCTCTAACCCCATATTATCGGCATATCCAACAACATTTTTTTTTGTACTGAGTAATCATTTGATCTAGTCATCAATGTTTTTGATGATTATTAGTGACATGGAAATGTTAGCTAGCATGTCATTAAGGGGAAATTAACATTTTCAGTAGTTGGCGGTACCTAAATAAATATGAACCTCTATTATTGGCCAAACGTCCCCAATTATTGGTCACCTTACTATTTTGTAGAATTACATTATAATTACTTTTTATTTGTAATACAAATGACAGATCTTAGTCTTCTCTGAAGTGTCTACTAGAAAGTTAGCTTTCTTGCCTTCTGGTAAAGAAAAAAGAGACTGATCATTTAGATATTACATGACGGCTGGCCTGTCGCGCAAGTCGAATTTCACGAATTGCAACTTGTCTAAACAATTTCCAAACATGATATTTTTATCAAAAAAATGTTTTAACATCCACACATTTCTGTAAAAAATGGTGGTGGGCTAGCTGAAAGCCCCCCTAAAATAGGCCTAGCGACGACCCTGGTGATTGCCATATCCAATTTCAGGCAAATGCTTGATGGGCTGGAACATTTTTTTCGTCTAGAGGGACTGTTAAAAAAAATACACAGCCGCTTTCTTGTCCCAGTCAGCCACTGTTCAGATATCAGGTCACATTGCCTGGCTACCCAAACAGGACAATCTTGACATATCCCCACCTATTCCATTATCTTTTCCACAAGGAGTCTAGTTCTTTCTGAAGGCAATTTCTAGATTGAGAAAACACCTGTATCAAAACATTCTGATTGGTCCCAAAACTGATGACTTGTTTTGTACAACACTCTTCATTTTGGCATTAAGAACTGCAATGGAAGGAGTCTAAGATGGGAGATACAGTATGGAGCAGATAGTGCTGTGTAATATTCCTGAGTCGTCAGGCCACAGATGCAGGGTCCAGAAATGTTATTTACATTATGTCTTACATTACATTATGTATTACATTATGTCATATTATGTCATATTTGGACTCCGGAAATTCTCTATCTGGAGTCCAAAAAGAACAATACATCACACAAAACTAAAATTAAACATTAACGTAACACAGAACATTATACAGACGATGGGTACAATTTTCCTTTAACCTCTGAGCAATTGTTTGATTTCAAATTCATATTTGGTGTATAAAGCCATAGTACTGTGAGTTTCTCTGGAAAAATAATGCGTTTTCTGGGTGTGCACTATCCCTTTAAGAACCAGAACGCACGGGATTATATGCGGAAGTAGCTAGTCTGACAAACTGTTGTGTGTTTAACGGAGGATAATAAGCGATCAGCTGACATATAACTGCATTTGTTTGCACACTACACGCTGTCAATGGTCAGGTAAGAACAGTGAAACATTACAACATTATTTTGTGGAGAATAACGAAGCTAGCTGGCTCTATTTGACTTTAGCAGTGTAACTGTGAGCGTGTCAGTCTTCCGAAATTTGTAGCAGGGTTCACGGCCGGTAGAGAATTCGATGTAGCCGGGGATCGGTGCACAATATTGTAAAGATAATACTCGACTCCAATTACGACAGTAGGCCTATACTCACTTATGAAAAATGTTTCCACATATTATTGTGATACTAGCAAATGTTGCTACCTAATCTTCTCCGACCACATCATAAAATAGCTTCCAAGGCTGTCACTAACCGTTACATTAGTCCAAAAGTTAATTAACTATATTAGAGACATAGAGCTGAACGAACCACTGTTTCTTCTTGGACCTAAAGCTAATAGTGCACAAACCTAACCTTTTTCTTTTTTTACCATGATTCAATTAACTTCTAATTCAAATTTCTAATCTCTGATAACTCCGCCGTAGCATGTGGACACGCCCACAAGTGGTAAACACCCGTCACATGACATTCGGCTGCGCCTGAGGGAGACGTTGGCGGTATTGAAAGGATCAAAATAACTGCAGACTCACTGATCTTCAAACGTTCTTGCATCATAAATAACGAATCATTTTTTGTGGATCAGTGGTTAAGTCAAATTTTAATAGTGATTCGAGGTTTCATTTGCGTTATTTTAGCAGCAGGATATTATGCTGGCTGCACTCAGATTTTCTTTATCACAATAAAAGCCATCATTGAAATGTATAAGGCAGTATAGTTAACAATCTAGTCTGTGAAAAAGAACAGACAAGAATAACTTTGGAACGAACATTAAACATAAAATGTACAGACTAGATAGTTAACTATATTACCTTATATATTTCAATGATGGCTTTTATTTTGTAAAAGAAAATCTGAGTTAGCACTGCTAGCATAATATCCTGCTACTAGAAGAACGGTAATGAAGCCTTGAATGGCCATCACTACATTTTACCCATGGTACATTGTTGGTACATTGTTGGGGGGCACACATTTATTGCAGTGTGAAAGTTCACATATTCACCAAAATGTCTATTTAATACGTAGTTCTATGTGGTTTCCACGTCTTGTTTCCATTCTCTTCGTCCATGGCTTAGACTGTTAGATATAGGCACACTCTGGTTAAAAAAGGCGTTGGCATTTTTAACCAATTAAGTGCGAATAAGACCAGCATGACCGACACAGTTTCGATCTGAGGTAGTCTGAAGACTATATTGCTGTCAGGGTGAGGGTTTATTTTTCCCCCACTTGCTTTAGCAATGTAAATAATGTTTCTCATGTCAATGTAGCCCTTTAAATTGGATTGAGTTCCTTTTCCCTCCCACCCTCCCTCCCTCCCTCCCTCCCTCTGTCTGTTGTGTCTGTCTGTTGTGTCTGTAGAATGAGTATGAAGCAGAGTCTGGAGGGTCAGGTGTACTCTGTGCCTTTGATCCAGTCAGACCTGAGGAGGGAGGAGGCTGTTCACCAGATAGCAGATGCTCTGCACTACCTGGAGACCATCTCTACGGACATCTTTACCAGGTACACACACTCTTTGGGAATTTTTTGTGGGTTCACAAAAATGTATTCCCATTCAAAATTCAATTTATCCCTAACGCTACCATATCACTAAAAGCCTAACCTAACGACTAACGCCTAGTAATGTTTACCTCAGCAAAAGGTACCAGTCAAATTATCTTTGTTTGATTATCCATGTGGAGATTTTTGTTTAAGTTAGAGGAACGGAATTGTAGAGAAAACTTGGTGCTCTTGGTGTTGGAGTGAAATGTTTGGGCTTAAAGGAAATGTTAACTATCTAAAACACATTAACTATGTGGAATTACCTATATATTCCTGCATTTTCACCTAATGCAAAGTTATTTTGTTAAAACCTAATAACAAACATTTAAAAATACTGTATATAGGTCCATTGTCAGGCTTTAGATATAATAATTTAATACTGAAAGCATTTTTCTAGGAGGAGAAAGAAGAGAGCCAAACGTGCCAGTATCCTATGTAGATCTCGGACGAGATACTGTAATTTGCTGTTACCAGTACTTTCAACACACTGCTCACCAGACCTGGAGCTCCTAACCATACTAGTTTGGCGCTTCTACCCCCAGAGGGTCAGTGTCAGGACTTTCCCCAACCAAAAGCCCTGGGTTAATGGTAATGTCCATGCTAAGCTCAGAGCATGATCCTCTGCCTGTAGTTCCGGGGACCTGGAGGCTTTGAGGAGGTCCAGATATGACCTACAAAAGGCCATCAGAGATGCAAAAAGAGATTACAGGGATAAGTTGGAGTCTAACTACCACAGCTCGGACCCCAGACGCATGTGGTGTGGACTGCGACAATCATGGACTATAAAGGAATATAAAGCAATGATGCCCAGCCTACTGCCTTGCTCCCCGACGAGCTCAACACCTTCTATGCACGGTTTGTGGCTACCAAAATGATTTTTTCTGTGAGTCTTGCTGAGGACCAGGACGACTGCACTCTGTCCCTAACCACGGCTGACGCGAGGAGAGTCTTTCAGAGAGTGAACTCTCGGAAGTCACCAGGGCCAGATGGCATTCCAGGCCGTGTGCTTCGAACGGCTGGCCAGAATCCACATCTGCTCCACTCTTCCTGACACCTTGGACCGCTTTCAATTTGCATACAGCCCCATCAGATCAATGGACGATGCCATCGCCCTGAAGGCACACACCGCCCTCTCCCACCTGGAAAAGGGTAACACATAAGTGAGGATGCTGTTCATGGACTACAGCTCAGCATTCAACACTATTGTGGCTGCTATGCTCATTCCTAAGCTCAGGGCCCTGGGACTTAACACTTCCCTCTATAATTGGATCCTGGACTTCCTGATGAACAAACCCCAGGTGGTGAGAATGGGCAACCTAACCTCCTCTGCACTGACCCTGAGCATCGGAGCCCCTCAGGGTTGCATACTCAGTGCCCTCATGTACACCCTGTTCACGCATGATTGTGTGGCCACACACAGCTCCAACGTCAACCATAAGTTTGCGGATGACACCACCATCCTGGGTCTCATCTCCAACAACGATGAGACCGCTTACAGAGAGGAGGTAAGGGACCTGGCTTACATGGTGTCAGGACAACAACCTCTCTCTCAATATCTGCATAACTAAGGAGATGATTGTGCACTTCAGGGAGCGGCAGAGGGGGGGTCATGCCCCCATACACCGATGGAGTTGAAGTGGAGAGAGTCTGACTTCAAGTTCCTAGGTGTGTTCATCAAAGATGACCTCACCTGGTCCAGGCAAGCAGACTTGGCGGTTAAAACTGCCCAAAAGCACCTATACTTCCTGAGGAGACTCAAGAAGTTAGGCATTTCTGAAAAAACTCTCACCCTACTTTTATAGATGCAGCGTTGAGAGCATCCTTTCAGGCTGCACTACTGCCTGGTATGGCAGCTGCTCCGCTGCTGATCGCAAGGCCCTCCAGAGGGTGATAAAGTCTGCAGAGTGCATCATCGGCTGCCATTTCCCCTCCGTGCAAGGCTTTTACCATACAGAATGACTTAGGAAAGCACGGAACATCATAAAAGACTACAGCCACCCAGGCTGTGGTCTATTCACACTGCTGCCGTCTGGTAGACGCTACCAGGCAATAAGGCTTCTCAACCAGCAACATTAATCTATGATCATATTGATCTTCTCAACCAGCACATTAATCTGTGATCATATTGATCACATGAACATTTCAAATGCTCTGGTCACTTTCTATGTACATTCAATGTACATTAGCATATTTTAATGTACCCAATTATAGGCACTATTAAATAATAAATTTATAATACAGTTGTGCTCATAAGTTTGCATACCCTGGCAGAAATTGTGAAATTTTGGCATTGATTTTGAAAATATGACTGATCATGCAAAAAATGTTCTTTTATTTAAGGATGGTGATCATATGAAGCCATTTATTATCACATAGTTGTTTGGCTCCTTTTTAAATCATAATGATAACCAAAATCACCAAAATGGCCCTGATCAAAAGTTTACATACCCTTGAACGTTTGGCCTTGTTACAGACACCCAAGGTGACACACACAGGTGAAAATGGCAATTAAAGGTGAATTTCCCACACCTGTGGCTTTTTAAATTGCAATTAGTGTCTGTGTATAAATAGTCAATGAGTTTGTTAGCTCTCACGTGGATGCACTGAGCAGGCTAGATACTGAGCCATGGTGAGCAGAAAAGAACTGTAAAAAGACCTGCGTATTAAGGTAATGGAACTTTATAAAGATGGAAAAGGATATAAAAAGATATCCAAAGCCTTGCAAATGCCAGTCAGTACTGTTCAATCACTTCTTAAGAAGTGGAAAATTCGGGGATCTCTTGATGCCAGGCCAAGGTCAGTTAGACCAAGAAAGATTTCAGCCAAAACTGCCAGAAGAATTGTTTGGGATACAAAGAAAAACCCACAGGTAACCTCAGGAGAAATACAGGCTCTGGAAAAAGACGGTGTGGTTGTTTCAAGGAGCACAATACGACGATCCTTGAACAAAAATGAGCTGCATGGTCGAGTTGCCAGGAAGAAGCCTTGACTGCACCAATGCCACAAAAAAAGACAATATGCTCGACAACACCTTGACACGCCTCACAGCTTCTGGCACACTGTAATTTGGAGTGACAAGATCAAAATAGAGCTTTATGATCACAACCATAAGCACTATGTTTGGAGAGGGGTCAACAAGGCCTATAGTGAACAGAATACCATCCTCACTGTGAAGCATGGTGGTGGCTCACTAATATTTTGGGTGTGTGTGAGCTCTAAAGACACGGGAGTCTTGTGAAAATTGATGGCAAGATGAATGCAGCATGTTATCAGAAAATACTGGCAGACAATATGCATTCTTCTGCACGAAAGCTGCTCATGGGACACCCTTGGACTTTCCAGCAAGACAATGACCCTAAGCACAAGGCCAAGTTGACCCTCCAGTGGTTACAGCAGAAAAAGGTGAAGGTTCTAGAGTGGCCATCAGAGTCTCCTGACCTTAATATCATCGAGCCACTCTGGGGAGATCTCAAACATGCGGTTCATGCAAGACGACCAAAGACTTTGCATGACCTGGAGGCATTTTGCCAAGACGAATGGGCATTAGGCAGCTATACCACCTGCAACAATTCGGGGCCTCATAGACAACTATTAAAAAAGACTGCACGCTGTCATTGATGCTAAAGAGGGCAATACACAGTATTAAGAACTAAGGGTATGCAGACTATTGAACAGGGGTCAGTTCATTTTTGTCTTTGTTGCCATGTTTTATTTTATGATTGTGCCATTCTGTTATGACCTACAGTTGAATGTGAATCACATAAGAAATAAAAGACATGTGTTTTGCCTGCTCACTCATGTTTTGTTTACAAATTGTACATATATTACCCATTCTCCAGGGGTATGCAAACTTTTGAGCACAACTGTATGTAATATGTCCATATTGTCCATATTCCCTATTTCTACACTCTTTGGAATTGCTGCTAGTTTTCACTGTTATGTATATTTTTGCTTTATATCTTTCTTAATGCTTGCTGCGTAAATGTCGCGTGCCATGCCACAATAATTTCACTGTTCAGAATGACTTATGTTATTTGGTGCAACTGACAAATAAAAGACTTTGACTTTGAATTATAATTTTGCTTAGAAATTAGTTTTGTTTTAGGTCTCTCATTTCCCTCCGTCTTTTGTTTTGCTTTGAAAAATTAATTCAACAAAAAATGTTGTGGCCTATGTTTTTTGTATTGCACATGTATGGAAAAAAGACAAACGCAAATTATACAGCAATCATAAATGTGTATATATAATACTGTTTAGTCTTAGGCCACCTTATTTTAAAAAAATAAACTTTTTATTTGAGCAATGTGTTCATTTGTAAAAACAAATATATAGTAATTATATAACATTGAAGTAAACACAACAAAACATTATTACAATATAAAGTAAGAAAGACATTGTGTAAGCAGAATGCATAAATGAACTTGCTCAGAATGTACACAATTTTAAATGTGGGATATTTGCCAGGTCTAAACCTGTGCTCCGATGTTCATAACCAGATGTCTTTACCCATGCTTAATCCCAATTAGTGAACTAAGCAAGCAAGTTTATTTATATTGTACAACCCATACATAGAAGTAATTCAATGTGCTTTACAAAGTATTAGAAAACAGAAATGGAATAAAAACTAAATAAAAGCATAACTGGTAGATTCCATGAGGAAGCTATAAAAGTGTGATTAAGTTTAAGCGCTCAGTCATGGGCATGTGAAAAGAGAAGTGTTTTTAACCTAGATTTAAAAATTCATACGTTTGGGGCATGTCAAAGATCTTCAGCTTTGCCATGTTTAGTTTGGACTCTGAGCTCTACTAGCTGATCTGATTTCATGGATCTAAGAGCCCTGCTCGGTTTATTATCTTCAAACATATCACAAATGTATTCAGGGCCTAAACCATTCAGTGATTTATAGACTAAAAGCACAACTAAGAATACCCAAGCTAGTACTTTTTTGTAATGTAAATACTTTTTGTACTATAGCACAATATCTAAGATCATCTTGATCAATACATCTATAACCTAACTCAACTTCAATTTACTGAATAAGAGCCACTGTTTTATGTCATGGGTCACAAATGTGACCCAAAATACACTACCTTTCAAAAGTTTACAATACCTTTCAAAATACACTACCTTTCAAAAGGACTTAGAAATGTCCTTGTTTTCTATGAAAACATGCATGAAATTAGTTTGAATAGGAAATATTGCAAAAATGAATAGGAAATATAGTCATTGACAAGGTTAGAAGTCGGATTAGCTTGATGGGCACTTCCTACTTACCATATGTTCAAGCTGCTCCCAAAACAGCTCAATAGGATTGAGGTCCAGTGACTGTGCTGGCCACTCCATTATAGACAGAATACCAGCAGACTGCTTCTTCCATAGTTTGGAGCTGCACTTTGGGTCATTGTCCTGTTGTACGAGGAAATGGGCTCTAATCAAGTGCCGTCCACAGGGTATGGCTAAGTGTTGCAAAATGGAGTGATAGCCTTCTTTATTCAAGAAACCTTTAACCCTGTACAAATCTCCCATTTTACCACCACAAAAATACCTCCAGACCATCACATTGCCTCCACCATGCTTGACAGACGGCCTGTGTAGATATTCCATTCCATATGTAGATACCTATGTAGATGTTCCATTCCATATGTACATACCTATGTAGACATTCTATTCTGTATGTAGATAACTATGTAGATATTCCATTCCATATGTAGATACTTATGTAGATATTCCATTCCATTCCATATGTAGATATTCCATTCCATATGTAGATACCTATGTAGATATTCCATTCCATATGTAGATGTTCCATTCCATATGTAGATACCTATGTAGATATTCCATATGTAGATACCTATGTAGATAGTCCATTCCATATGTAGATACCTACAGTATCTCACAGAAGTGAGTACACCCCTCACATTTTTGTAAATATTTGAGTATATCTTTTCATGTGACAACACTGAGGAAATGACACTTTTGCTACAATGTAAAGTAGTGAGTGTACAGCTTGTATAACAGTGTAAATTTGCTGTGCCCCCAAAATAGCTCAACACACAGCCATTAATGTCTAAACCGCTGGCAACAAAAGTGAGTACACCCCTAAGCGAAAATGTCCAAATTGGGCCCAATAAGCCATTTTCCCTCCCCGGTGTCATGTGACTCGCAAGTGTTACAAGGTCTCAGGTGTGAATGGGGAGCAGGTGTGTTAAATTTGGTGTTATCGCTCTCACACTCCCTCATACTACTCACTGGAAGTTCAACATGGCACCTCATGGCAAAGAACTCTCTGAGGATCTGAAAAAAAGAATTGTTGCTCTGCATAAAGATGGCCTAGGCTATAAGAAGATTGCCAAGACCCTGAAACTGAGCTGCAGCACGGTGGCCAAGACCATATAGCAGTTTAACAGGACAGGTTCCACTCAGAACAGGCCTTGCCATGGATCGACCAAAGAAGTTGAGTGCACGTCCTCAGCGTCAAATCCAGAGGTTGTCTTTGGGAAATAGATGTATGAGTGCTGCCAGCATTGCTGCAGAGGTTGAAGGGGTGGTGGGTCAGCCTGTCAGTGCTCAGACCATACGCCGCACACTGCATCAAATTGGTCTGCATGGCTATCGTCCCAGAAGGAAGCCTCTTCTAAAGATGATGCACAAGAAAGCCCGCAAACAGTTTGCTGAAGACAAGCAGACTAAGGACATGGATTACTGGAACCATGTCCTGTGGTCTGATGAGACCAAGATAAACTTATTTGG